>APFE030898226.1:0-15117 GCA_000404065.3 Pinus taeda
CATCAAGGAGAATCCGCGTATACACGCAGGTTGGATTCAGTAAAAGCGCGTACATGTGAAAAGTACCTTTGGTCCGTGGCAGTTAGTCCTTGGAAGTTGTGCCTATGATTTTGGACCATGGTGTCTCGACGGACGTGTTGATCCCTAGTTTCGAAGTTGATGGTATTGGTTTGTTATGGTTTTGGACCATGGTATTGAGCAAGGCCTAAGGCTATATAAGGAGAAGATCATTAGGCAAAGGGGGTGCATTGTGTGTTTGACGGAGAGAGAGGATCGGGTATTACTGGTTATCTGTTCGGGAAGTTTGGCAAGGGTTGGATCTGACAGTAAAGGCATAAGTAATCATTTCTAGATATGTACGCGGGTTGCCTTTGGAGAAGGTGCGTATACACGCGGTTTCGGTACAGTGTAGTAGCGTATGCATGATAAGGTTTGATATCTCAGGCTGCTGCTGATTCTGGTGGTTGTTGCAGAGTTCTGGTCTCTGGTTTTGGTTCTGTGTTCTTAATGACAGGGTTTCAGTGATTCAGTATTGGGTCGTTTAATGAATTATGATGCAAGTTTAAGTTGATGATTGTATTGCAGTAATGTTTGTTTTGTACTCTTGGATCCAGTCTGAAAATTGATGAAACGTGGTCCCTGAAGATTGTAGGGTCAGCACCTACGTACTAGTAAATGGATCAGCTAGTACAAGAGCTGAGGGGGTTGTAGCTCCCTTCCAGAAGTAGTTGGAAAACGAGAGAGGGTTGTAGCCCTCTGCAGGTTGTAGCCTGCATACTGGTAAAGGACTGCACCAGTATATTGTAAAAGAAGTTTCTCATTAAAGAAGAAAGAAACGAATTGCAGCAGGTGGTTTTCACCCACATTGGGTTTCCACCTTATATCATTGTGTTCATGTGTGTGGCTCTTGTGTGATGTCCTGTTCTGTTATACTGCACCTGTTTACTGTTAATATGCTTAATAATGTCCGGATGCATTCACTGAAGATTAAGCTAACTGAATTATAAGATCTCTGGGTATACGCTATTTGCTTTAGACACAGTCGCGTGTATACGCTGGTTCACTTCATTGAAGTAGCGTATATGAATCTGAGTATGAAATTGAAAAGTTTTATCTGATCTGATAATACTGATTCACCCCCCCCTCTCAGTATTATTTCCAACAGACCAAATATCAAAAGTAGGTGGAGGATGAGACGATAAGGATTGAATGCTCAGAAAAACTACGAGTTCAACATATTGGTCCTCAAATGACTCTAGTAACTCAGGAAATGACTACTCAGACAATCTTTCAGACAGAGGAGAGGAAGAGGAATTGGGTGAACCAGATGGCTCAACCACTATGACCTTGTCTTAGTCGACGAAACAAATAACTTCTAGGCTTTAATGTGTTCTTTTAAGGAAACTCGTGTTTTGGTCTCAAAATCTAACAAGGTGTTTTGGATCGTGGGCAATCATTATTAAGATGCATAAAAGACTGATGCTCTTTCATGTTTTAAGAGCTGAGAAAGAAACAAAGATGACTCTATCTCTTTCAATTGGAAACGAGCTCGAAAGGACAAGTGCTCGAATGACCTTTTAAGTTTAATGAGTAAAAAAGATCAAATGAATGCTCTGGACAATCTAGATAAACATGATTACCAGGAAATTATAAACTACTGAATACCTCTTGGCAAACTAAGAAGTACGAGCAGGTAGTCTCCCTGAATGTTGTGTTCGGTGTATCACATTTGCAAGGCAACCGACTCGACTTCTAAAGGATAAAAGGATTGTAGCCTAGTGGGGTATCCCGTTATATATTCAACGGTACATGGAGCACAAATATGTACTAGCACTTCCTAACGCTGAAGCTAATGACAGTTGCTAGGTTTACAGACGCCCGAACACATCTCTAGCCTAGACCTTCTAGATATGATCGTTAATGTCAAATGCACCTTAGGTTAATTTAGTTCATTTAAGTTGATCTTGAGTTATGTTTTAGTTTTTAGGTCTTAGCGATGCTACTCAAAAAAAATAAAATGTAACTAAATGAGACAAGACCCTTTCAATTGGATGAAATGCCTACACCAGGGAGGGTAGAAACTACTCAATCAAATGCAAACAATTAATCAACTAAAAACAAAATGATCTTTCACTACCTTACTTTTTCAAAAAATAAACTAATGAAAAATACATTCCAATTCCTTATTTCCTGATAAGCACTTATCTATTAGTCCTTTCAAAAGAAAACAAGTTATCATCGTCTGTCAAATGTCGATGCAATTCTAGTTTTTCAATGATGCAAATTAGTGTAACGTAATAATGGAAAAAACTAGAATTTCATACTTTTTCATGTAATAGCAAAACAAACTTTTTCCATACAATCTTTCAGTCAATTTTTTTTTAGAGATAGTAAGCTCTTCAAGTAAATGAACACATGAAAAGAGAAGCTCATTCAAACTAACGAAACACCGACTTTACAAATTACAAGACCAACAATGTAATCTATGATGGAAAAGAAATGTTTAGGCAAAGAAACGAAAACTTTTGAAACTTGTGTAAAGGAAGTCAATGTCGTAAAAGGACCGAAAACAAAATGCAAAGAGTAAATAAACCTACAACCCGACTTACTGAGTTTGCAAACGGCTGAATGGACGATCGACTAAATGCCCTAGTACCACTGGCCACTCAATGACACAATCAATCAAGAAGAAAGATGATAAGCCAACAAGCAATCAAAATCAAATGAAAAGTAGCTTTCTAATGAGGGAGAAAATGGTCCAAAAGGCTTACGGGGTCAAAACTACAAGAGTAGAACACACTAGCTAAGATTGTGGTCAAGCACTAATATTCACTTACAGGCATTGGTGTGACTGCCTAACTTACAACAAGTTCCAAAGGCTGGTTGGCGCAATTTTTTCTCAACAACTCATGCTGGTCAGCATGACATTTAGTAGATGTTGGGCAACAGATCCCCCCATAGCATGTTTTTGGGGCTTAAATCTTGAGCTTTGGTCAATGTCATGTAAAGACTCCACGAAGTACGGGCATGGAGCGCGAAAGTCTAGGATGTGTCATAGGGTTGTTTGCCCTAAAATAATGTAATTTAATTTAAAGTTGTGTTGGCCTTGGGATTGTATAAATAAAGTGAGGCTCTAAGTGTAAAGAAACTTTTTTGGGGAATGAAGTAAGTAGATAGATGCGAATGCATGGTCAAAGAATAGAATTGGATCTGAAGTGTATTGGGTCATAGTGATAGGAAGAAGCTCTGCAGCTGAGTGAACAACGACCTAGTAGAGTCCGCAGTTGAGTGTGCGAACCCCTGCAGCTGAGTGCATAGGGAAGAGTTGGGTCTGTACTTGAATTGAACTTGAAAATATCATTAATAAAGATAAGTTGGATTTAGAATATCATGCATTTGGTCATGGATCTATATTTTTGATATTGTGCATTAAGTGTTCTCTGTTTATTTATATGCGTGCACTTGATAAATACTTGTCTAAATGTTTATGTATGAAAATATTCTAAGTAATTAGTGGACAAAACCTAATTAAGGAAGACTTGGACGAGGAGGGTCGTGTTATGGTTAGAGCTGTGCGAAGGCAGTAACATAGGATGTAATGTACCCGTAGGTGCACGTATCCCAATAAGTGCTAAGGTTGGATCACGGCCCTATCACCGCTTATCAGACATTCCTAGGGTGCAGAAACCTGGTTCCAGCACCCTCCCATACTACTTCGGGTGAGACCTTAGTTCACACTCCACAGACTGTTGCCGAAAAGGCCAATAGTACTGGGATTTTCTTGGATAAATCACTTCTGAACCTAGGTCAAGCCCCACTAAGCTAACAAATGGTTCCGTTGTTAGAACTGGGATCTACTTAAGGGATGTCTGATTTCATGCCATTGGAACCCAACAAAGAAGGAAATTGAAGAGTGGTTGGACAAGAAGATTCACGTGTTCATGACATAGGAAAATAGAACTCCGTAAGTATCTGAGAAAAAGTGGCTGGATCGCTACATGTATATGGAAATCCACGAGATAATATTTGCATCCTTTCCTTTTGAACTATATGAGTGGATCATGAGGTTAGCGATAGCTAGGGAAGGTGTAAGCTCGACAAACCAATAGTGTGGACTCCATAATTAGTGTGTGGACTAGAGGCATCAAAAGATAAGATCACGTGAGTTGTGGACCATTGGCTCAACCAAATAATAGGAGGATTTATCAGTGAGATTGCAGTAGACATGACTGTGAGCTACAACAAAGAAAAACAATGCTTCCTCAAAGGATCATGAGGTAAGTATAATAAGTCTTTAAATACTTTGATTAAGATGCTATTGTGTGAAAAGAGGATCATGAGAATACATTCACGTTTGGGATAACGCAAGTGGAAAGATCTACAAAAGCAGAGAAGAATTGGGAAACAGTCCCTTAATTTCACCTTCGTGAGAGAGCAAGGAAGAGCTTGCTAAGGTCTCTCCAAGAAGCATGGCCGGTTTGATAAGGCAGGGTATTCAACAGTTACCACCCCAACCCATGCCACCACCCACTTCACCTCCCTCACCTCCATCTCTACCCACTCCACCTCCACCACCTCCATAGTTTAGTATGGTGAATGTGATCAAACTACCAATATTCAAAGGGTTAGGGAATGAAGATCTGGACCAATTCTGGTTCATGGTAAGGGCAGTATGGGAAGTGCAAGGTGTCACGGATGAAAATATTAAGAAGGCTACATTGGTAAGCACATTGCAGGATTGCGCACTGCAGGATCGCGCATTGGCATGGTATATCAAGCACTCTAATGACCACCCGAATGTAGGGAATAGTGGAAATCTAGGTCACGCTAAACAGGGAATTTAGTAGGCTAAAGATAGACACACAACCAATCATTGGGTTTAAAGAGATTGCAATGCTTCCAGGCGAGACCCCCTGGGATCTGGACCAAATACTGAAGAGTACGATCCATGAGGCCAATATGACACTAATGGATGCACAACATCACACATGGTTTGTGGCATCTCTAACACCACACTTGAGGATGGCGTTGTCACAAAAAAAACTTTCCACCTAGGCTGAAGTGTTGGAAAAGGAAATGAGGTTGCATGAGACTTCGATACAAGACCCTAGGTTGGGAGTTCAACAAATCCAAACGTAACTATAGAATCTATGCCTAGAAAGGAAAATTTTGAAGCAGGATAGGGCACTGCAGCCAGAGGCACGTGAGGAGGTATGGTGCATAAAATGAAAAGGCTAGGGCCATGACAAGGATCATTGTCCAATATTCGAAAACTACTTGGCAGAAGGTGGTCCAATGCCGTTGAGACTAGAGGCATAGGTAGTGCCAAGTACGACAACTATGTTATGGTGCATGATCTATTAGATGGGAGGAAAACGCACGAAAAATAATTGTCATTTGTTCCAGAAGTATACACGGACCCCCCAACAGTTGTTTTGTAATTTTTGCAGGTCAGTAGGCCACAATGAGCGCACTTGTCATAGCTACGAGCTAATGATGGATTGGACCCTAGCCTATGGGATGTAGACAGAAACACGAGCCCTTGACACAACTGCGGGGATGGCATGTGCTGGATTTTAGGGGCGAGGTCGAGGATGAGGAGGAATGGGACTAAGAAGGGGCTGCGGATAGGTAATTTGTTATAATTGCGAAGGACCATGACACTATGACCATGATGGAACCAACCCAATGAGGATTTCCTATTCGTATTGTGCCCAGCTTGATCATGAAACAATAAATTTCCCTATGTTGATCACACAAATGCACGAAAAAGGGGTATTCCAGCCTCCTCTGACTCATAATATACAAATGATGGGGTCTGAACTGCGCGATGAAGACCCAAATGTAAACATGATTCTCAGAAGTGGTGCGACCATGGGAGAGGAACAGGGGAAGCATCTAGAGGAAGGTACATGGGTTTGTAAGACTCCTGCAAAGGAACCCGAGTTTGACTTAGAACGTGCAAAGGAGACGTTCGTGGAAGCTAAGAGGAGCTTCATGGAGGCCTCCACTTTATGTAGTAAGGATCAACTAGAGCCAGGAATGGATCCTTCAATGGTTACTACCTTTTAGGAGACATGCATGAAACTGCTATGCAACAACAAGGTAGTTAAGCTACTACAGGAGCTTATCAGTAGGTGCGTTGGATGAGGACAACCGCGTGTAGTCCAGAAATTAGGGAAGCATGCATTGCGCACTGGGAGGGAAATGATACTGACTGCGTAATCTGGGTTCAGATGTGAATGTGTTACCAAAGAAAACATCAGAACACATCGGTAGGCCTGCATTACAATGGTCCCCCATTCAACTACGAATGACAAATGAACATAATATTTTTCCCATGGTGATGTTGCAAGGATTAGCAGTTGATATTGAAGGTGCGAGAACACAGATGGATTTTGAAGTAATAGAGATTGTCGATGACAACAATCCCTATCCGGCATTCTTATGGATGGAATGGGCCACCGATATGAGTAGAGTCATCAACCTAAAGAAGCGGAAGATGATATTCGAGAAGAAGTCACTATGCATGGTAGTCCCACCAGACCCAGTAGAAGGAGCGTGCTACACTGAACCAGTGTGAAACAATGAAAGTGATGATGAGTTGGATTGTATTTACAAGATAACTGTGCGAGACCAGGATTGGGTAACTTCGACTACATATGGGAGAATCTCATGAGAACATGAAAGCTCCTACACCTCAGATTTAGATGAGGAATTAGAGTGTTGGTAGAATCGGTTACACAAGGTGACAACTCTGAATTGCAACATTATGATCAAATCACTACATTGTATGACAATAGAGGCCCAAGAACTGCTGACATATGATGGATTTATAGTGGTGGATGAATTCTTGAGCAAATTTGAAAGCACAATACTGGAACAACAACCTATGTGCAACACCTGCACAATGATGGAGTGCACATCAAGGTAGGTTTGAGGACTGGCATAGATGTAGAAGGATGATATGCCTATCATTTGCAAGCCCTCAGCCTCGAACAAGAGTTAGTCAGCTAGGGTGGAGGAGCTTGTGCGCCCACCTATCATGATGGGTACAAACATGCACACACGCACAACCCAAACTCAGGATCAAGAATCTGAATGGGGCACAACAGTAGGAAAGGTGACACACACCACAAATGTTCCCTGTGGAAGCCTTCTAGAAGGTATGAGGGATCCTGAACAAAGCTCACCAGCTGTGACAGTATGATTAGGACCTGCGTGTACCAGTGCTCTGATGGGCCTATAGGGCCATGTACAAAAACCTAAGCATGGAGATGATTCCGAAGCTGAAGAGCAGAGTCGGGACCATATTTTTGAAAGGAAGGAACGCTCCTATAGTAGCTCCCACAGTTGAGATAGTATGTGAGGCTCAGGATGAAGGAATTATGCAGCCACACAAGGAAAAACATATGCAAAGTCGGGAAGCCATCCAGCGAGGGGACCTTAAACTGTGCAAACTCAAAGAAGATCGAGTACAATTGAGGAGGAAAAGCATGTTAATGGACGTAGAAATCAACAAACTGGAAACTGAAATCACGCCAGCTAGTTGGGCCATGAAACTAAGAATGGCAGGATAAGATATGGTCAACCATACTATTGCATTAGAAAATTTCCGTTGAAAATTTGGCTCTGCTACCATGGTTGTGACTGCACCTTACCAAGAAAAGTAACCAGGGGAGTGCACCACACGAGGAAGAACACGAGGCATTGACTGTCGCAAGAATAATTGAGGAGTGCCCGCAGACTGGGCTGGAAGGTAAATTGAAGCTTCACACAGGTGATGTGACCACTTGATTGTCTATAGGAAGCACAGTCTCAACACTCCAAGCTGTTGAAAGAGAGCGTGGGACTATAAAAGAGTCTGTCGGGGAGCTGTGTGACAAGGAGGTTGCACACCAGATCAGTATGCCATAAGGGATGCGCCCAAGCATAAGGGCTATGCTACCACGTGGGTAGGCTAGGAAGTGACCATTGGTATCACTATTCATGACAAGACGTCCAATTTAAGGCAACGAGGAGTCGATGATGGGCAATTAAGATACGAAGTCAAAACTAGATTTGAGATGATCTGTGGCCAATCTCACATTAATAAGCCGAATAAGGGGGGAACGGTCGAATTTGAATACAAAAGGGCCTATAATCACCGGTGGTTATCCACCGAACCACCCTTGGTGGTTTGAGAATTTAGTTGTTGCGCTATCAATTGAGTATGAACCCTACAAATTTAGAGGTTGTGAGAGAAAGTTCAGTGTTTGAGACATTACTGAAGGAGATGTAGGACTTCATGAACATAATAGTGTTGATAACCAAAGGAACCATGCAAAGCCATATGGCATCGGTGGGGGATGCACCGGAAATTCGAAAATCACCATGGAAACCGAGGCCCAAAAAGGATCCACATGTAGCAAGACCTATCTGTATGTTTTAGTGGAATTCGCGGTTTGGTAAACTATCGATGGAAGACAAGAGAAAGGCTATCAATCTTGAGACAAATGATGAATAGGAGGATCTCCAGGAATTTGTAGAAGAGATCGAGGTGGGTGAAGAAATGGAGGAAGAAATTCAGCCAATGCGCATTACAGCAAAACTGCCCAAGTATATCCCTCCGCGGAAAGGAAGAGTAAAAGTACCCAAAGATTTGGATGTCGTTAAGAGCACACTCCAAGCTCAGCTGCTCCTGGAGGGAATACTATTTGAAGGTTTTTTTCTGGGCCGCGTGCCCACAATGGAATTTGAATATTGGGACCACGCGGACAACGAAAAGTTCCCTCTTTTGGAGAGTAGCCAACTCATGAAACAGAGCAAGGAAGGGTTGGTTATAGCACTAGAGCTGCAGAAATGGTTGTGCGATGTGGAAGAGGCTGAGCTACTCCACCTTCTATGGATCCCACACTTTCACCAAGCATCGATCATGATCTTTATCATTAGTTAATTTCTTTTCTTGGTGCACGATGGGTACTTGTGGCTGGAGGAGCCTATCCCCATCACGACGGAGCTTATTCATAGGATTTCTCGATTTCCCTATATGGGAAGGGACCTCACGAAAATAACTGGCAAAAGTGGAGATTTGCGCTCACAGAGGCCATGAAGAAGCAATACAAATTGCAGAAAAAGTGAATATTTGGTGCTCGCAGAGGCCAAAATGTCGCGGCAACGAGGTACTAGCCACAATCGTCACATTGGCCAAACAATGTGCAGAAGGGGTATAGTTCAACTGGGCACAGTTCCTCTGTCAGGAATTTCTGACAAACTAAAAGGAGGCCCAGGAGTAGGGTAGGACCTTCCACTACGCATGGTAGTTTTTATCCATCTTGTTGGTTGCAGTGGAATTTCTTGAGGAAAATCAGCTTCCTCCTCTTGAACAGGACTTGTCAAAAGCGAAAAAAATACGGGTTGCTCTAGGCAACAAAGGACACCACGAGAATCTGTGAGACCAATGTCTTCTAGATACTCATGGAGGCAAGCATCCGGATGTGGATCAACAAAAGGCCCCACCTATCCCCCATGGTGTACGACAGTCTATGGAGCTTTGCACACTTTAAGGCGGATATGCACAATGTGTATATGAAGGCGCAGAAGGATCCAGAGCAGAACTGGAGCAAACTCCCCTTCATCACAATCGACGATACTATGTTTGTTGTGCTCAACTCATGGCCACCCGAGTGGCACACCTTAGATATAGCAGCAGACGATGAGACAGTGATATAAAAACAAAAGGATGCCACCAAGTTGTTGGCACAACAGAAGCTCAACGAATAGTTTGTTGAGGAGGTAAGGCCTTCTCACAAGGCAGCGAAGGCCACTGTAGAATATACCAAGGCCGCCAAAAAAATAGCAGTAGCACCACCAACTAGGGCCACCATGATGCAGGAGGAAAGAGGCATGGACCTAATCATAGGACAAGGAACAAACGACACGGTGGAAGGCACGGACCCAAGCATGACATATAAACAACTGAAATGGTCACATAGTACGGAATGAACATGGCCTAGAAAGAAGCCCAAGGCTTCCAAATTGGATGGTGAGCCTATTACACTGATATAGGGTGACCTATGCAACATCAGTGACACCCTTCACGAGGTCACCAGGGAAGAACTCTAGGAAGTAATGACGAAACAACAGATTGTGTTGGGGGCCCTAAGGGTGCAATTTTAGGGACTTCAGGTGCGGCCTCAATAAGAAGGAATGGTCATTACCTACGGTGCTTCCAGTACATTAGCAATAGAGCAGCTGTTGTGGGCCAAAATGGCTGACACTGTCGTGCTACTGGAAGGAGCCCTGACTGCAAACAGCACGAAGGATAGAGCTGTGGTGGGCCAGATCAAAGGAATTGGCCTAAACTTGGTTGCCCTTCCCTGTGATATATTATACCAACTATAGAATGGAGCGACAACAGAACTCCACACTAGGGAAGGACATGCAGTGCAAATGCTAAGTGAAATAGCGAATCAACATTGAGCAGCTTAGCCTACATCGCGATGAAGCACTGGCACATAATCAGCAACTGGAGAAGATACTCGAGGAAACATGGTGCCACACCCCAAATCTAGAAATTGTGACAGACCTACCAATAGGAGTGCAGATTCACAAATTGGATAGCGGATTTCGTGATGAAAAGGAGGAAGCAACAAGGATCTAGCTAGACCTCAACCTTCAGATTGTTGAATTGCGATTAAAGACACAGTCATCGATTTCCCCTAGAAGTTTGGGAACAACACGTTGGCACTATCCAAAAGGGGTTGTAGGAAATAGGACAGGCAGTGCAGACCTGTACCACTATGTTGGAAGAATCCTTCGAGGTCCTCACTTCCTTACAGGAGGACCCCGCCATACAGCGCTTGGAAATAGAGGCGCGAGAGCTTCAAATGCAATATGATAGTGTGAGCGGGATGACATAGAGAGTATTCCTAACCCAACAGCTTGCGAAGCTATAATAGGTGAAGGCATTGAAGGAGTAAGTGGATGCATCGCGCCAAAAAGAGGCAGTACTTAAAGCATGCATTGAGCCTTGGATTGATGAGGCTTTCCTCATCACCACTGACATTGACATAAAGCTCACACAGATGAAAGTAATGCATTCTTTAAGACATGGATTTTCCCCTGACTGCGAGTATTCATCCGAGTGAGTAGAGCAAATCCAACAGATGGCAAATCAGTGCGCTATGGACCTTCATGCAACCCAGACAGAGTTGGAAGGGCTCTGTGCCAAGATCATCGCATAGAGACTCGGGACGAGTCATAATGATTATTTTTGGGGGCTTGTTGGGTAGCCTACCCATGGTCTGTGGACCATGGGATTGTATAAATAGATTGAGGCTCTAAGTGTAAAGAAACTTTTTTGGGGAATGAAGTAAGTAGATAGATGTGAAGGCATGGTCAGAGAATAGAAGTGGATTTGAAGTGTTGGGTCATAGTGGTAGGAAAAGGCTCTGTAGCTAAATGTGTAAGGTCCTAGTAGAGTTCACAGATGAGTGCATGGACCCCTGCAGCTGAGTGCACAGGGTGGAGTTGGGTCTGTACTTGAACTGAACTTGAAAAGATCATTAATAAAGATAAGTTGGATTCAGAATATCGTGCATTTGGTCCTGGATCTATATTTTTGATATCATGCATTAAGTGTTATCTGTTTATTTATATGCATGCACTTGATAAATACTTGTCTAAATGTTTATGTATGAAAATATTCTAAGTAATTAGTGAAAAAAAACTAATTAAGGAAGACTTGGATGAGCAACATGGGCCGCATTGTGGTTAGAGCTGTGCGAAGGCAATAACACAGGACGTAATGCACATGCATGTGCACGTAGCCTAGTAAGTGCTAAGGTTGGATCGTGTCCCTATCAGCACATATCAGACATCCCTAGGGTGTGGAACCCTGGTTCTAGTACCCAACCATACTACTTCGGTTGAGACCTCAGTCTGCACTCTACAGACTATTGCTGAAAAGGCCAATAGTAATCGGATTTGCTTGGCTAAATCACTTCTAAACCTGGGTCGGGATCCAGTAAGCCAACAACAGATTAAGTACACCGATTGAGGTAGCTAAGCAAAAACAAAAACAAAAATTGAAAACAATGACCAAATCTGCTACTATGAATTTTATACTCAAACTAGTAAACAGGAGAAAAGAAATAGAACCAAAGGGAAAACATGAAAATAGAAAAGTTCTCATGAAATCATGAAATCCAAGACAAACAAAAGGATTTGGATCCCCAGCGGAGTTGCCAACTTGTGGTGAGGTAAAATTATAAGTGCGAACATGAACAAATTCCTCTAGCCTGATGATGGGTCAAGCCACAACAAATACATTCTACGGAAGATTTACTTATGTTAGAATCAATCAAGAGGGCCTATCTATTGGTTCACTTATCTTATTTGATGATGCCCTCACTTGCTTGCTCCAATTATCTCTCACTTCCTTCTTCAAGCTTTTGAAACAAGTAAACAACAACAGACAAAAAACATAATAATAGACAAATTGCAATTAAACCTACTTAACAAGTCAAGAAACAATAAGCCATGAATATGTAATATTAAAAAGCAAGTAGGAAATAAATAAATAGTTGCATATATAAAGATCAAAGAGAGACTACAACCAATCGTCTTGACATTGTAGTCTTCCTCTGACAAGAATAGGTTCCCACACACTTCTGCTAGCATTCCATGATGGCCTCAATTAACAATAGTTTTAGGGCTCTTCCCTTTAGGCTTCACTCCAAACCATATCACACTTCTCGCTCACACAACTAGGTAGCTACAACTAGTAATAGCTTTCTTGTATACTCCAAACCAAAATAGCATCAACACTCAACCAAAAACTATGACTAGTTTGTGCCTGGGAAGAAGGGAGGTTTATATAGGAAATATGGATGGGAAATGGATCCTCTTCTCATGGGAGAAGGACGTATCCCCAGAGATTGTTCCATCATTATAAGAGAAAGGATCCCAAACTATCATCCTTGACCCCATCTGGTTAACCCATTTACTAGACTTCCATTATGGAGCTTCTAGAGTTGGAAGTTTCGGCTCCAATTTAAAAATCTTTCCAAAACAGGACCATGTGATTGGAACATAGCTTAGTTGCTCCAGCTGGAATGAGAAGTAGTGCTAACCTATGTACATTGGTGCGAGGGAGACAAAGGCCATTAGCGCCAGTCTTGTAAACTCGGAAAAATAGAAGTTTGAGGGGAAATGGTGCAAAAGGGAATTTATCTGCTCATGAAGAGAGCAATAATGGGAGTTTCTTCATGAAGGCAAAGCATGCAAGGTTCACTATAGATGTACTCTAGAATCAAGGAACAAGGAGTACATGGATAGTGACAAAAATTTGTGTATTACTCTTCCTCCCCCTCTCCCTCTCTATCCCATACACCCTCACTCTAATTCTCTCTCTCCCCCCTCCCTCCACCTCTCTCTCTCCCCCTCCATCAACCTCTCTCTCTCCCCCTCTCTCCCCCTCTGTGCCTCCCCCTCTCGCCACCTATCCCTCCCTCTCTCTCTTGCTCTCCTTCTCCCTCTCCCTCCCTTCCTCTCTCCCTCTCTCATGATATATCTCTTTCTCTCTCTCCCTCTCCCTCTATCTCCATCCCTCTCACTCCTTCCTTCTCTCTCCCCCTACCCATCCCCCTCTCCCTCTCTCTATCTCTCCCTCTCTCTTCTTATCCCTCTCCTCCCTCCATCCGCTTTCTCGCTCTCTCCCTTGCTCTCCCTTCCTCTCCTTCTCCGTTTCCCTCTCCCCCTCATGCCATCTCCCCTTACACCTCTCCCACGCTCCCTCCATATCCATATCCCTCCCCCTATGCCTACCGCCAGCTCTGTCTCTATCTATCTCTCTTTCTCACACACACATATGATCTATATCGCTGTCATTATCTATCTCTTTCTCTCTCTCACTCTCTCCCTCCCTGTCTCTCTACCTCTTTCTCTCTCTCCCTCAAACTCTTGATATATCTATCTCTACTCCTCTCCCTACCCCCCTCGCAGCGCTCTTCCTCCCTCTCCCCCTCTATCTTTCTAGCCCCCTTCCCCTCCCACTCTTCCTCTCCCACAATCTCTCCCCCCTCTCTCTATCTCTCTTACCCTCTCCCTCTCTCTCTCTCTCTCTCTCTCTCTCTCTCTCTATTCTCTCTCGCCACTCTCTCTCCCCCTCCAATCTTCCTCGCATCTCCCCTCTTCCTCTCCCACTATCTCACCCCCTATCTCTCTCTCTCTCTCTCTCTCTCATCTCTCCTCTTCCTCTACCCACCCTTCTCTTCATTCCCCTTCTGATACCCCATTCTCTCTCTATCTCTAATCTCTGCCTCCCTCCCTATCGCTCGCTCCCTTCTCCTCTCCCCCCTTTCTTCCTTCCTCTTCCCTCCTTCCCTATCTGTGTCTCTAATCCCTCTCCCCTTTGCCCCTCCCACCCACTCTCTCTCTCTCTCTCTCTCCCTCACCTCGCCTCCCCTCCACTCTCCCACTATCTCCTCCCTCTCCCTCTCCCTCTTCTACTCCCCCTCTCTTGCCCTACCCTCCTCTCTCTCCCCCTCTCCCTCCCACTCCATCTCTATCTCCATCTCCCTCTTCCCCTCTCCCACTCTCTCTCCCGCTCTCTCTTTGCCCCCCTCTCTCTCCTTCTCCCTCTACCCCTCTCTCGCTCTCTTCCCTTACGCACTCACTACCCCTACCTTCACCTCCCTCTCCCCTTACCTATCTCTCTCTTCACTCCTACCCCTCTCGCTCTCCTCCTCCTCCTCCTCCTCTCTCTCTCTCTCTCTCTCTTCCTCTCCCCGTAGCACTCTATCGCTCTCTTCCCCACCCACTCTCGGTCCTCCTCTCCCTCTCTCACACCCTCTTTCTCTCTCTCTCCTCCTCCCCCCCTCTCCCTATCAACCTCTCCAAGTCCTTATCTCTCTCTCTCTCTCCCCTCCTCAGTCGCCCTCTCTCCCTACCTATCTTCCTCTCTCCTCCCCTCACCCTCTCTCCCTACCCATCTCCCTCTCTCTCCCCTTCCCTTCACCTCTCACTCTCCCTCTCTGTCCCCCTCTCCTTCCCATTCTCTCTCTCCACCTCTCCCACCACCTTTCTATCTCAAACCCCTACCTCCCTCTCTCTCCCACCCTCCCTCTCCCTCTC
>APFE030898239.1:0-74694 GCA_000404065.3 Pinus taeda
TTCAGCTGCCACTATTGACAAGGCATCAGAGGTAACAGTTCTCTTAAAGAAGAAGGACCAGGAGATTTTCACTCTTCAAACGGAATTAGCAGATGTCAAACAAAAGGTAATACAAGCTGAGTAGCGATTAGCAGAACACCAACAAGAAACAATGCGCGCAAGCGAGCAGCTTTTGGAACAGCAGAAAATCAATAGCCAATTGATGCAGCAATGGCAGGAGGAGAAACAGAGGATCACCCAGGCAGCCATCCAGAGACAAAGTGAGTTGACAGAGGCATTGGAACAGCTAAAAGCGGCAAATGAGCAATCTTTAAAGGCTAAAGATGAACATATTGCTCAAATTACAACACAGTTAGAAGCCACCAAGGGAGATGCGCAAATACAAGAATTCAAAAAAGAGGCAATGATAATCAACAAAGCGTTTGTATCCCAAGTTAAACTCTTGGCACAATCCCTCTCTCAGGCGGAACCACTCTGTGAGTTAGCTATGACTGTAAATGAGCAGGTAGAAAAGGTTAGAGAAGAATACAATCAAGCCGAAGAAGATATCTCAAACTATCTTGAATGGCAAGATTCAAAGTCAGGTAAGGAAGCCAATTTTCCTCGGTTACTGGAGGTCCATAAAAATATATTGTTTACAGAATGGCAGACACAAATATTAAAGGCAGAAAGGGCAGCATCAAGATGTACATTAACCGCTGGTAATTTGGCCGATCTAGTAAATGATACTCTGTATTTAGCCAATATTGTTTCCCAATGCACGCTTGGCAAAATTACTACTGCAAATACATTGGAACAAACATGCTACCCTGATTTAGAGGGCAGAGCAAGGTCAATTACCACGGTTAACTCTTTAGACATAGAAGCATATTGGCGGTTTCTAATCAAGCCACATGAGCAACGATCTGCTCTCAAATGCCTAACTGATGCCATTCAATGTATGATCCCCGATATCCAAGACTCCACCTACGCTGCCCAGCTCAGTTCCAGGCTCAACAAACCTCCTGAAGTTGAGCCAATGCTCGCCATCAATCAACTCAGGTTTAAGGGGAAACAACCGACAGAGTGATTCATCATACAGCTCCTCCGATTGCCAGAAAAAATAGCAACAAGAATTTATTGACATCAGCTTAGTTAGCTTTTCTGTTTTTGTAGATATTTTAAATTAGCATAGTATTTATAGACCCTTTCATGCATTTAGAAAGGGTCGTAAAATTTTGTATAAAACTTAACAGACTGAAGTTTGCACTATTGTGCTTCAGCCTTTATATTTTTTATGAAACTCGACCGCTTGCTTTTACTCTAATGGAGAAATTTCTTGATTCAATTGTGCACTACTGTCATTGATGTAAAGATTGTTTATGCGTTGGAGTAGAAGCCATACATAGTGATTCATATCGGGAGTGGATTATGATTCAAATGGTATTTTTATCCTTTGTTTGAATTCATTCTGTGTATATGATTTCGCTGCATAATTACTCTTGCTATCATTAATTGTATGCATGCATAATAACAGGAAATCTTGCTCATACCACTATTGGATGTTCAAATGATATGCCTAAGTTTTTAATCATGTATGCATTGATGGTATGAACCTTTAAAGTTTAGTAGTATCGCTTTAATTACTGTATCTAACTATTTAGGTACAGCAATCTTGATTAATTTAATATCTGTGTTTTGAGAATGCAATCATCTATATAATTGTATTTTTATGATATAGAACATCAAAAGCTATGCTTTAGAAGTTCAAATAGATTCCCGGGATAGTTTTATTTACTTACATAGCTGTCAATAGTTTTAGTCATTCACCTATCGCTACTATTATCTACAAAGTATTCATTCATCCCATTTATCTATTTCTGGGAAACTGGTCCCATTATCCCCAGTCGGAGCCACTACCCCAAACGGAAAAGGAGCTGCACTAAGGTCCGGACCGGGTGGTTTCCCCCAATGTTGGTGCAACGATTCTCGAGGCATCAACAGTTTCATATCTGCTTCACTGATCCCACACTTAGCCAAATTCTAGAAGATTTTTTTCTCGACCAACTTGAGGTCACTCTTCCCTCCTAAACTGCACATTGCGTAGTGGAAAGCCTCAAGCATGTACCCTTTCCCTCTATAAATATGGAATGTGCAATTTATTCCTCCAAGGATTGTGCATTGCATAGTCACAATGCTCAATCCTAGCCTCCTGACCCCTAGATTTGTTCAGTCAAGCCTCCCTGCCAATCTCCTTCTGCATATTGTACAATCCAAGTTTGCAGTTTGGCTCCTTATCTCCTTGAACTGCAAAAATGCACAATATAATGACCTCCCTCTCTCCTGAACTGCACATTGCACAGTCATAGTGGGAAATCCTGCCTCATTATGACCCTCAATTGTGTAGCCTTCCTGCCCAGGCCTCCAGTGTTGCACATTGTGCAGTCATAAGCCTTAACACCTCACTCCTAGCCTCTAGAACTGTGCAACCCTTGAGCCTTCCTCCTATTCCAGTACCTGGTTCTAGTTCAATTAGTGATTTTCATAAAGCATGTTAGACTAGGAGTTTTTCGAGTTGATGTTGTATTGTCATGAGTGATTTCTAGTTACAGGTACTGCATCTTCACATGATAAGATGATGATCAAAGAGAAGGAGAAGGAAACTATAGTAGAGTACACTTATGAAGGTGCACAAAAAATTTGATCATTGAACAAGAAGATGAAGGGACACTAGATTGCGACAGAAGTTCAAGATCAAGATCATAGTGAAGAATCCCTATCTTAAAGCCTGATGGAGTAGGAAGGGGAAGACCATGTATCATCTCTCAAGAAGACACAAAGATAGCAGCATAAAGAGTGGATTGACATTTCCACATCATCATCAAGTCCATGTCATTAATGTCATGTCATGTCTTGTCAAGGTATCATATGAGTCATAATTTTCCACCTCATTTGTGGATGTAATTATGCAATTTTCAATAATATGAGAAAAGTCCAAGATTCACCTATAGAATGTGAAAAGTCATGTAGAATTCAAAGGGTCATATGGAAGTTTAAGAGCCATGAAGGGAGTCCAAGGGTCGCAAGGGAGGTGAATAGTCACCCCATTTGTTATATATACATTCTCATAGCTCAAGCAAAGGACTTTTCACCTTAACTTCTCTAAACAAGCATTAGAGAGGACGATAGTTCTTTTGAAGAGAAAGTGGTAGCTTTAATGCTCCACTATTTGAGCTAGTGGTGTTCATTATATCGATGTATCTTGGAAATTTTTCTTAATAATTGAAGCTCTTTGATCCAGAAAACATTTATCATCTTTATTAGATTACTTCTATTACTCTTCTCTTAAAGGCTTACTTTGTTTCCCTCCAGGGAAAGAACCTTGTACATTCTGCAATTGAACATTCCATAAGGCATACCCACTTGTTCATTCAAAAATACATATACATCCAAGGAAAATCTTTAAGAAAATGGCAGTAAGACCTTATTTCTGGAAGGGCTCCTACACCAAATGGTATGCGGTATAATTGGGACTTCACATCGGCGATAATCCCTTGCATGTTGGTGGGTTACAACACCATCAACAATTTTATAATGACTTTGATTGAGCTTGAACATTATTTCATTGGTAATGGTTACAATTTGGTACTAGGTATGTAGATTACAATATAATGGTGATCTAGATCATAAGTAGTACCTATGATCAATGGTGGCTTCCTCCCCCATTATTTATTATGGTTAAGTTTCCTTTTGTGTTATCTCTTTCCCTCTAATTTCTACTTAATTTTCAAATTTTTGGAGAGGTTTTTTCCTCCTATTCTTTTGGCCTACCCCTTGGTTCACTAGTCTCTCATTAAGTTGTATTTGGTTTCAATTCATTGCACCCTCCTTACTCCCCCATATATGCTCCTTAGCTCCGCCTAGATTTTCTCCTATATTTTATTGGCGCACTCCTATATTAAGTTGTTGATTTGGTTCTTCTTCATTCTTGCACCCCTACTCTCAACTTCTCCTTTTTCCCTATTTTCATAATGTCTCATCAAAGGTGCTCTTGTCTTAGTTTGGAAGGGAGCAGTAGAGAGGTGCCTCCCTACACCAGAGCTTAGATGAACATGGATTCCACTTCTAAGCACTACTTGGATTGCACTTTTTTGTCTAATCAAGATGAAATAGAATTGACTAAGAGGGAAGAACATGTTGAGTGCAAGTTCATGTTTAATATGGAAGTGATGGAGAATGTAGGTCAAGGGATTCTTAACATAGGGAACACTTGAACTAGACAGAACCAATAAATTCAAACAATCAATTTATATTGGAAAATGAAAACTCTAATGGATAAAGCATTGATTG
Source organism: Pinus taeda (assembly GCA_000404065.3). Lineage (NCBI taxonomy): Eukaryota > Viridiplantae > Streptophyta > Pinopsida > Pinales > Pinaceae > Pinus > Pinus taeda. The sequence continues at coordinate 4,330 of APFE030898239.1, forward strand.
AAAGAAGTGAGGAATGGAAGAAAATATTTCTTTGTAATGGCGCTCTGAAGTAGCAAGTCAAAAATTGGGCATTAAGGTCTCATTTCTTACCAAGAATCTTGCTAGTTTAGATTTCAATAAGGTAAAGATAAGGAGCAAGCTCTAGTCTAGGTGGATTCTCCTACAAATTAAGCATGGTTCTCTCTAGAACATTTCTATTTTTTAAGAGACATTGTAGGATATCTTCTGCCATTGATGGCTTATGATATATTTTGTTCTCTAGTCTCTAAAATAGTTGTAGACTTTGTTAACTAGAACAATATTATCAGACATTTGGAATAGTTTTTTCGACTGATGACTTATTACTATGGTATTTATTTGCTTTCGTTAGTGGGAGACCAATAATCATAGGCATGTAATGTGTTATTTTGATCAATGATACAAAGATGACCTAACTTACAAAAAAAAGAGCATTTGTCAATGTGATTTTTATTGTTAAGGCTAATGTTATTTATAGACTTTGTTAACTAGAACAATATTATCAAACATTTGGAATAGATTTTTTTATTTATGACTTATTACTATGGTATTGATTTGGTTTGCCTAGTGGGAGACCAATAATCATAGGCATGTAATGTTTTCTTTTGATCAATAATACAAAGCTAACCTAACTTACAAAAAAAAAAAAAAAAAACATTTGTCAATGTCATTTTTATTGTTAAGGCCAATGTCATTAGCATCTTCAATATTAATGCTAATTTGGACTCAATTGCAATTGTAATTATGATGCTTAAACCCCAATCAAAATATTGCTTAAAGACAGAAGCAATTTCAAGAAGCCATTGGTGAAAAATATTTAAACAATTTTGTAATGTTAGATGCAAGAGAAATTGTTTCAACAATTAATCAAGGAAAAGTATTTTTCAAATGGCGCTTTAGTGAAAAATTACTCAAAATATTATAGTCTGCACAAGATTGTTATTTCTCGTATATAAAACCTTATTTTTTTAAAATATACATCATTTTTTGTATTTGAAACCCAATTTTTCAAATAAAACATATGGCTGTGTACCTCACCCCATACCATATTGAGGTATCTATCTCTTTGCATGCAACTTAGAAAAAGCACCACAATGCCCCAAAAACCAAGAAAACCTAGAGGTTTGTGGTAATGCAATCTTTAGAGCAAATTAATTTTCCTTGGGAGACTCTTCCCTTTGAATCCTCGGGAACAATGGCATGAGTCATTTCTTAATCATGTTAATGATAAGAAGATAGACAAATTTGAATGCCAAAAGGTTTGAAAATTCAATATATGTGAAGGAAACTTTCCCTAAAAAAGGTTATAAATGCATTCTTAAAAATGTTGGTTTCAATAGTTTATTGTATCAAGAGGTGTTTTTTAAAACTTAATATAGGAGAGATTGTAGTATCTTCCCATTACATTAAAAAAATTATTAAAAAATAAATAAAATAATGACAAAAGACAATCTACATCCTAGTATGACCTAGATGTTGTAACATAACATAAAACTACATCAATAGAGATGCACATGTTGACTCAACAAAATTTTGTCCACAAACTAGTGGAACTAACGTATGGCTTGAGAAATTGTGACTTAGCAACATCGAAGCCATCAAAATCATCTGGGGATTTCACATGACCTAGGCCACACCAACCCATACTCATTATTGAATTTTTGCCAACGAAGTTTTGAACCAGTGGCATTTTCACCATAAAGTGCAAAAATTTCCACTCACAATTAAAATATAAAAAAACATATATATTAAATTAGAGAAAGAGTTTATCAACACATTTATAAATACAACTCTCATTACTTTACACTATAACGCTTGAGTTAAAAAAAAGTACATACATTAATGAACATGGACTTTCATAAATTGAATTGGAAAACTAAGAAACTCCAAATACAAAAAGCAATCAGATTTCAATGAAAAATAACTTTCTCATTACTTTACACTATAACGCTTGAGTTAAAAAAAAGTACATACATTAATGAACATGGACTTTCATAAATTAAATTGGAAAACTAAGAAACTCCAAATACAAAAAGCAATCAGATTTCAATGAAAAATAACTTTCCAAACAAAATTATGATTACTATAAAGCCTTAATAAAAAATCTGAAAAATAACTTTCCAAACAAAATTATGATTACTATAAGGCCTTAATAAAAAAAAATTAGATATGTATGCAAGAATAATTTAACGGCCAAAATGGCTGAGGACGTACCATCAAATTCCAAACCAGACCCTGACTGCCAGATCCTTTCTAACTTTTCTTAAAAAAAAAATGAAAATGCAAAAGTCCAACCTTCATTTATATTATTCCTTGCTTCATGCACACGAAAACATATGTACACAATGAAAACCTTACCTGTCAACATATATTAGTACACTTCGGTAACATCTGTAACGTTAAATATTTTAATGTTGGGTTCATGATGTCTTTTCACCATATCTGTTTGGTATTTTATTTATCTTTTCTGGGTTAGAACTCTCTATTTCATCTTAAATGTGGCTAATTTTGATGCAACCCTGCCCTTAAAATTATCAATATAGTAAAAGTTTTTATTTTACTTCGAATTGATGCCTTGAGAATTTATCTGCTAAATCAAACTTTTAGTACATTGTTAAACCATGTTAATACTTTGATTCCTTAGCTAAATATTGAACCTAAACATTCTCTTCTTCTCAATCTTTTTTTCCTTGTTCTTTAGACATATTTAATTTTTTTTAGGAAGGAGTGTCTATGTAAAGAATATTGGGGAATGTTAAATTTGAAGTTGAAAAATTTAACAAAAAAAATAATTTTGAATTATGGGAATTAAAAATACAAAATCTACCAGTATAATAGGTTTGCATACGACATTAAATTGCAGCAATAAGGAGTTTGTAATATTAATCAATGATGAGTGAGAAGACCTCGATGGTAGAATCCTCAATACCATTCAGTGTTGGGTCGTTGATGATATTTTATTCAATATTGTTGAAGAAGTGATAACAAAAAGCTTGGGGACTAAATTGGAAGATTTTTACATGATGAAATCCTTGACAACCTAGATTTATTTAAAGGGGTAGTTTTATAGCTTGAAAATGAAACAAGATACAAAAATTGCATATCACTTATATGTGTTTAATACTCTTATTTGCCAATCGAATAGTAAAGATGTCAAACTTGATGACGAAGATAAGTTGCTTACACTGTTGTGGTCATTGCCTGAATCGTGGGACCATTTTATAACCTCCATCAACTTAAGCACAAAAGAAACTCTTGAATTTGATGTTGTGGTTGGAGGTCTGTTGTATAAAGAGGTAAGGAGGAAATCAAGCAATGAAACATCGACAGTGAAAGCAATGGTGGTTATAGTTCACTCCAAGGAGAAAGGAGATAAATCGAGAGGTACATCCACATCAAAATTAAAAGGCGAAAAGTGTAAAATGAGATGTTGGTTCTGCAACAAATCAAGGCATCTCAAGAAAGATTGTTGGAAAAAGTGGGAATTCAAAGATAATTCAAGAAAGGAGGTAAATTTGGTTGAATCAAGTTTAGGTATGATCAATTCAAAGTATTAATGATTTGTAATGTTCCTAAAAGTTATGAATATTGAATATTAGATTATGGCGCATCACATCATATGTGTCCACATGAAAATTGGTTTTCAACATATGAAGTTGTTAATGGTGGATTTGTCTTTATGGGTAACAATATATCATGTAAGATGTTTGATGGTTTTGTAAGAACATTAAGAGATGTGAGACCTGTACTTGAATTAAAGAAAAATATAATTGCTTTCAGAGCATTGGATTCTGGTGGTTATAAGTGGACAAGTCAAGGTGGAGAATTGCAAGGGTCTAAGCGTACTTTAGTGATCATGAAGGATACTAAAACAGGGAACCTTTACAAGCTTGTTAGAAGTATTCAGATCAATAAAGCAATAATGGTATCTAAGGAGACAACTGAATCCACTCTTTTATGGCATCAGTGACTAGGTCATATGAGCGTGAAGGGACTATAAGTATTGATAAATCACAAGTTACTTCCAAACTTGAAATATTTGTATTTAAGTTTCTATAAACATTGTATATTTGGAAAACAATGTAGACATAAATTTAAAGCAGACAACCATAGTAATAAAGTTACTCTTGATTTCATTCATTCAGATGTTTGGGGGCCATCCCCTACTATTTCTTTTAGAGGATTGTCATATTTTGTTTCATTTATAGATGATTTTTCTAGAAATTTAGTATGGGTCTATGTATTAAAAAGAAAAGTTGATGCATTTAAAACCTTTAAACAATTTAGAACTATGGCTGAAAAGAGAACTATCAAGACAATAAAACATTTAAGAACAAATAATGGAGACAAGCTCACTTCTTTGGGGTTTGAAGAATATTGTAAGGAATTTGAGATCGTGAGACACAAAACCACGGTTAGTATTCCTTGGAAAAATAGTATGGTAGAACGCATGAACATGATTCTTCTTGAAAGAGCAAGGCACATGTTAAGAAATGTCAGTTTGCAACAAGATTTGTGGGTAGAAGCACTCAACACTGCTTGTTATATGGTGATTTGATCACCATCTATTGCAATAAACAATAAGATTCTTGAAGAGGTATGGATAGGTCATCCTTGTGGTTATTCGAATTTAAAATATTTTGGTTGTGATGTGTACTCTATTACTCCTAAGAATCAACGTTCTAAATTAGACCCTAAATCAAAGAAATACATATTTTTTGGTTATGCTGGTGTTGCTAAGAGATATAGGTTGTGGGATTCTACTACCATACAAAATCACCATCAATAGGGATGTGATATTTGATGAATCTTCTCTTATTAAATTATATCATGCAAAAGTTGTTGTGAAACAAGAACAGGTACAAGAGCGGGCACTAAATCAACAAATTTAGTTTGAGACTGAATCATCTAAAGATACATGGAAACAAGAAGAAGATTTTGAATATAAATAAGTCGTAGATGTTGAAGACACTTAGAAAATTGTTGAAATTACAAAATCTACAACAAGAAAATATACATGGGAGAGAAAAGCTCTAAAGAGGTATACTAAACTTGTCTCATCTACAACTTTGGTTACTAATGTTGGAGAACATTCTTGTTATTAGGAAACATTAAATGATATCAATAGTGTTAAGAAAGCGACAATGAAAGAGAAAATGGCTTCGTTGGAAAAATACAATATATGGGACCTCTTAGAACTTCTAAAAGATAGGAATGTTGTTGGTTGTAAATGGGTCTTCAAATAAAAAATAACCATTAATGGTAATATTGAAAGGCATAAGGCCATGCTAGTTGTGAAAGGCTACTCCCAGATGGAAGGTATAATTTTCCATGAAATTTGTTTGCTAGTTGTTAAACTTGTTTCTATTCGTATTGTGTTGGCATTAGTTTCTTTGCTTGATTTGGAGTTAGAGAAATTATATGTTAACACAACATTCTTTCTTGGAGATTGGATGAGGATATTTAGATGGAACAACCATAAGGTTTTGTGCAACAGCACAATATAAGATTAATTTACAAGCTCAAGAAATCATTGTATGGCTTGAAACAAGCACCCAAGCAATGGTATAAGAAATTTGACTCCTTCATGATGAGTCAAAATTATACTAGAAGCGAGTATGATCATTGTGTTTACTTTAAAAGTTTGAATGTCATATTCATTATCTTAGTGTTCTATGTTGATGATATGCTCATTACAGGTAAAAGCATGGAAAAGATTAATAGGTTGAAGGTTCAAATGGCTAGGATGTTTGATATGAAGGATCTATGAGCTACAAAACAAATCTTGGACATTGAAATACACATAGAGAAGAAAAATGGGAAGCTCAAGTTTTCACAACAGAAGTATGTAGAGAAAATAATTGAAAAGTTTAGGATGAACAATGTGAAATTAGTTAATATCCTTTTCGCTTCCCGTCTTAATCATTTTCCCGATATATGTCCTAGTAATGAAGAAGAAAGGGATTATTTGTCTCATGTAATGTATGTTAATGAAACAAGAAGTATGTTGTATGTGATGGTTTCTACTAGACCAAATGTTCCACATGCAGCGGGTGTTGTTAGCAGGTTCATGGAAAATCCAGGAAAATATCATTGGGATATAGTGAAATGGGTGCTTCAATATTTTAGAGGCACTAGTTATTATTGTATCAAATTTTGATGGTTTTAATGAATATGTCTAGAGATATGTTGGTTTAGATTTTGCTGGCAATTTATACAAAAGAAGGTCTACTTCAAGATATGTCTTTACTCTTGCATGGGGATCCATCAGTTGGATGTGGGAGCTTCAAGAAATAGTTTCTTTATCCACCACAGAGGTATAATACATTGTTGTCTCACATTCTTGCAAAGAGGAAATTGGTTAAAGGGTCTTCTAGGTTAACTCAAGAGAGTGCAAAACAACATCGTTATATTTTGCAATTGTCAAAGTGCACTACATTTGGATACAAATCCAGTTTACCATAACAAGATGACACATATTGATATAAAGTACCATTTTGTAAGACATGTTATTGATGGAGGTGGAGTAGATCTCAAAAAGCTTCAAACTCGAGATATGAATACATATTTACAAAACTAGTGTTGATAAAGAAATTATGGTGGTGCCTCACTTCTCTTGGTTTGTCGAAAAGGTGATAAGACTTTGGCAAGGCATTAGGAAAATTATTGTCAAGATGGAGGATATTGTTAATATATGACAATAATATGTTAAAATAAAATGAAAAAAATAGTGTATGTTACGATTATTCAGTTTCATGAACCAAAAGATATTTATCAAACTATTGTACCAATATTTACTTCATATCTATCATTCAGATAGATGAGGAGGTTGAGTGGGTGTGTAAGATTGAGTGTAATAAGTCTTCTAAAAACAAAATCCTATTTTCCTTTCCTGTGGAAGTTTCCTTGACAAATTTCTAGGGTTGTACAATGTAAATTCAGTGTACTAGTGCATAAGTTTTTGTGTGTCATCTTTCTTGTGAATGATTTTGTACGCAGTTTCTGAATAATTTACATTCATAACTTTTCAATCTAGGGTTTCCATTTTAAGACCATATCTAAATATCCTTTGATCTAGATATTCTATAGAAAAGAAATGTACTTGGGAATTTATATATCTGGAATCTCTTGTATTTGAAACTATCAATAAAGACTTGATCGGAATGGTGGAAGTTTGAGAGGTTCGGATGTCCCGTCACCTTCACATATGCACTTACTCATTTACAACTAGATTATTGTGTGGGATGTGGGGACCACGATTTAGGCCTTTTAAGTGTTAAGTTGTGGGCATAACTCGAAGTGGAATCTTCATTCCAAAAATCTAAATAATCCAAGTTTTCACTTTGAGTTACCTTTTTATGAAGTTTGGATTCAAATTATCATCATTTGTTACTCCTTTGACATGGGAATCTACATGGAACCTTAAATTGGGAATTCAGATAATCCAGAAAAGACTTCCTCTCTCCCTAATCCGAATGAAAAACGGCATCAACCCATGGTATTCACCCACCCATGTTATTCATCCACCAATGGAATTTATCCATGGTATTGTAAGTGGCATCCACCATGGTATTTATCCACCCATGGTATTGTAAGTGGCATCCACCATGGTATTCATTCACCCATGGTATTTTTCGATGGTATTGTGACATCCACCCATGGTATTTTCACATGGTATTGTGATATCCACCCATGGTATTCATTCACTCATGGAATGGACCCATGGTATTGTGACATCCACCCATGGTATTCATTCACCCATGGAATTGACTCGTAGTATTGTAACTGAAAAACACTATAAGTAACAAGTCACATTTTGTAAAAGGACAATTTTGTCCACCACAATGTAGCTTTTACAATTATTCTCCGTTTTAATAATAAAAAGTTTCTTTGTGGTTTTATGTATTGTGTATTCTCTCATTTTCTTTCTAGCATTGCAATTTTTCAGATATTGGGGGCCAACCCCCCAAGATCCATTTCATTTCAATCTTTTAGATCTTGGGGGCTTCCCCCCAAGATCTAGATTAGTGGTACTAGATCTGGTTATGATTCCATGGGAATGAGGGCTTGATGCATATTTCAGTTTCAAATTTTGTAGTAATATTCAACAAACTTCAAGCATGTTCTATGTCCTCCACAAAGCATTTTCTTGGGCCAAGGAGGAAGATTTTTTTTTTTTTTTATTTCTTTTCATTTTTTTGCAGGAATGTTTTTGGGCGGCGAGTTTGCATATCAGATCTGAAAATTTCGGTGAAAAATTTACAAAAACAAATAATAGATCTGGATTCCTTGTGAAAAAATACCCAAATTCAAAAAAATAAATTGGCCGAATCGAAGTCCGGATGAGGGAGATATTGCTGATTTAAAATTAGTTATGTTGCAAAAATGCTTCTGACGGAAATTCGTGGACGACGGCTCTCCTATCTATTTTCTGCAATTTTGTACAAAATTTCAGAAAATTGATTCTTGATCTGAGCTCCTATCAAAAATTATTTCAATTTCAAAAAAAAATTGGGTCGGAATTGGAGTTCGGTTGTGGGAGATATCACTGATTTAAAATCAGCTATGTTTTCAGAACTTTTGTGACGGCGGAAAAGTTGCAGTGCGAATATGAGATTCTAGAGTGTCCAGATAAGGATTTCCAACACATGGGAAGATGCAAAATGGTCTTTCTGTTTCCAAAAACAAGTTATAATAAATATGTTGAGTTATATTGACCGAGTTATATCCATTTTAATTCTGGAGGAGCAATCAAAGCGGGTTTCCTTTTGAGACGTACCCTCCCACCCCGCTTTAGTAGGCTCCTGGTTTACATTCATCAGTTCCATCATAGCAGCATTCGGCTTGGGTTCTTTGGAGACGTGCCCTCCCACCCCGCTTTAGTAGGCTCCTGCTTCACATTCATCAGTTTCATCATAGTAGCATTCGACTTGGGTTCTTTGGAGATGTGCCCTCCCACCCCAGGCTATGTAGGCACCTACTACTTCATCAAAAACTAACATCACGGTTATGGGTCAACTGCACAAAATCCTTGTCATCAAAGTCCATTTGCTAGGCCGCACATTATTAGTATCACAGTTGGTCACAAGCATTACAAGGTATCTCTATCCTCGGATCTTCGTTTTTCATGGTTATGGGTCATCCACAAACCCACAATTCATCGAAGTCCATTTGCTAGGTCGCACACTGTTAGTATCACAGTGGGTCACAAGCATTATAGGGTATCTCTATCCTCGGATCTTCATTCATCATGGTTATGGGTCATCCACAAACCCACACTTCATCAAAGTCCATTTGTTAGGCCACACATTGTCCGTGTCGCAGTTGGTCACAAGCATTACAGGGTATCTTTATCCTCGGATCTTTGTTCATGATGGTTATTGGTTAACAACATAAAACCCTTTTCTTCAGTGGCTTTTAATATTCAACAAAGGCCTCGCAAGTGGGAACTTCACGCAATGGGGACCATTGCTTCTTAAGGAGGGAGGAATGATCTGAATGGAAAATGGCATCGACCCATGGTATTCACCCACCCATGTTGTTCATCCACCCAGGAATTTACCCATGGTATTGTAAGTGTCATCCACCATGGTATTTATCCACCCATGGTATTGTAAGTGGCATCCACCATGGTATTTATCCACCCATGATATTGTAAGTGGCATCCACCATGGTATTTATCCACCCATGGTATTGTAAGTGGCATCCACCCACGGTATTTTTACATGGTATTGTGACATCCATCCATGGTATTCATTCACCCATGGAATTGACCCATGGTATTGTGACATTCACCCATGGTATTCATTCACCTGTGGAATTGATCTGTGGTATTGTAATCGAAAAACGTTATAAGTAACAAGCCACATTTTGTAAAAGGACAGTTTGTCCGCCACAATGTAGCTCTTACAGTTATTCTCCGTTTTAATAATAGAAAGTTTCTTTGTGGTTTTATTTATTGTGTATTCTCTCATTTTCTTTCCAGCATTGCAATTTTTCAGATCTTGGGGGCCAACCCCCCAACATCCATTTCATTTCAATCTTTTAGATCTTGGGGTCCTCCCCCCAAGATCCAAATTGCTCCTTGATTAAAAGTTCAACTATTTGATCAAGATTTAATATAGTGACATATAACTAGAGCCTCAAGGTTGGAAATTTAATATCTATATATCTATATGAATAAAAATTTGGATGTTTTTCAAAAGTACAAATGTGCAGTCTAGAAAATCCAAAAATTTAGCAATCTCCAGATATGTTGGAATCTTGGATGGAATTGTGTGATAGCAAGATTCATCTTTTCCAAAAATGTAGCTTTTAAATGAGTTATGGTTCTATATACTTGAAAGTGCACCAAAGCTAGAATATTATAATGAAACCTTGAAGATCTGGGACTTTTGATATCTAGAATGTTTAACAAATGGACTTTTAAGGAAAGCCTAGATCTAGATATTGTTCTTGGTTATTTCACTTGTGCATATTGAAATCTTGTTTATTGAAAAATATGCCTTTTGAATAAAATCCATATATGAACGTTGACAAAACTCAGACTGGAATATGTTAATTTTCATTAACTTGAAAATTCAGCTTTTTGGAAAATGGTCTTTTAATATTTTTTCTAATATGGATGTAGCTAACCAAAATCTGCTAGTTATCATTCTTTTGGGGTTTTCTTGTCTTTTGATGAAATTTGGATCTAGAATCCATCAAACGAGAAATGTGAATTTTTGGAAAATGGTCTTTTAATATTTTTTAATATGGATGTGGCTGAGAAACTGAGGTGTCTATCTTACAAAGATGGTATAATGTTGTGGTGGCACATGAGCACAGGGCCACCACATGTTAGATGATATGACATAATGTAATGGTGACATGTGTACATAGGGTTGCACATGTCATCCATGTGTTAGTTGTACAACCACTAACATGGCATACAAAAGTCAAATGAAGTCCACTATGTAGCAAAAATATTTCAGAATTTATAAACAATGGGCTTCATGAATAATCTTGGATCTAGATGTTTGATCCAGGTGGATGTTGGTGGCCACCCACCTATCCCATTTGGACCCCCACAAATGTCTCTTTCACTTTTTCAGTTTCCTTAATTGTAGCACAATTTACTATTTTTAGCATTTTTTCAAGTCTTGAACTTCCGAAGCCGTTTTGAGGACCTAAACGACGTTTTTTGGGAAGTCTGGGAGCAACATGGGTCCATGGACCGATGTTGCTCTTCCCAAAGTTTCAGTGATCGGATAGATCTTTCGAACGAGCTATTGTACGCGTCAAACGAAGATCAGGTGCCAAAGTTACGACCCCGGGAAGTTGAAAGTTGATGTACCAACTTACCCAAATGGGGCCCACAATTTGGCGTTTCATCTTCTAGGGTTAGGTTTTGGGATGTGAAAGGTTTTCCTTTTTTTCTTAACAATAAATAAGCCTTTGAGCCTCATTGTAACACAGTTCAGAGGCATGTAGCCACCACATCTCTTCTTAGAGATAAGCTACCATCGCCCTAGCTAGGTTATTTCCATTTTTTGTTGTAAGCATATTTCAGTATTTTCCATTAATGAAATGAAGTATTATTTTCGCTGCATATTTCTGTATATGGTTATCTCGGTATTTTGTTGCGTTCCTGTTTAAAACCAGATCAATGGTATAAGAGCAATCTGCTTTTTCTCTGTTTTTCTTTGCATGTCCCCAACGAGGTCAGGATCTAAGGAGTTACGGCTTGTACTGGTTGAACCTTTGCAAGACCAACCTCGTAAATCCCAACGGCCTCCTATGGAAGATGAAAATAAAGATGAGGTGGCAGGAGATCATATCAAGATCTTGCTTGAAGAAGCCCTCGAGCAACAAAGGAACGCAATGATGGACAACTTTGCCCAGATCCTTCAGCGACTACCCAGAGGTGACACATCGGCTTCCAGCAGCTACTTTGGAAACGCCACGCCCTTTAAGGTACAAGTTAACTTTGAAATCCCCATATTTGAGGGTCAGATAGACGCAGATGCCATAGATAAATGGTTAAATCTGCTAGAGGGTTATTTTTCTGTTCATGAATTTTCGAGTCAGGAAAAGATTGTTTTCGCTCTTCACAAAGCAGCCCCCCACGTCAAGGACTGGTGGGAAACCTACTGCAAGCAAAAGGATGAAAATACCAACTCACTATTTTCAGCTGCACCCACCTGAAATTTGTTCCAGGATGTCGTCAAGGAGCAGTACTACCCTGCCAAAAGCTACGAGGACAAATACATCAAATGGACCACACTGCAGCAGGGAAGGGACCAAGATGTGCCGGAGTTCACAAACATTTTTCATACCCTTCACACATAGTTGGGTATCAAGGACTCTGAGCTGCATCTGGTACTCAAATATTGCGGTTGCCTACACAGATACATCCAGGAAGAGAAGGAGTTCCTGAACATCTCTTCGCTTAGCACGACGTACCGATATGCTATCAAAATCAAGCAGAAGTTCAAACAAAAGAAGCGAGACTTTGGATCTGCAAATCTGAAGACCAAAGGACAAAGCCAAGGTGGGGTGACCCAAGACAACCCGTCGAAGCCACAAGAAAAGAAAAACACCACAAAGTCGAAGGACACATGAAAGTGGTGTGAGTTCCACAAGAGTCCCACTCACAACACAAGTGAGTGTCGGACCAAGTAGTCGCTGGTGGCCGAGTTGAAGGCTTTAGATTTAGATGCATGTTCCAACCCTGAGCTAGAACCCGACAAGGGGAATGGAAAAGGGAAGAAAATCATTAATGCAGATCCCAGCGCCATTGTTGCCACCACAAAGATCCAGAAAAATGAACCCAAAGATCCAGAGGAGGGGGAACGTCTTTTCCACTCACAGATGTGGGTGAAGGGTTCGCCGCTGCAATTCATTATCGACAGTGGCAGCCAAAAGAACCTCATTTTAGCAGAGGTCGTGAAGCAGTTGGGCCTACCGACTACACCACACCCGTAACCATACAGTGTCAGGTGGCTTCATGAAGGACGAGATCTCAAAGTTCGCCAGCAGTGCCATCTTCCCTACAACATCAAGCCCTTCACAGACAAGGTATTGTGTGATGTTACACCTCTGGATGTTTGTGATGTACTATTAGGCCAACCATACTTGTGGAGGCGACATGTTGTGTATAAGTCAAGGCCTCACGCTGCCATTACTTCTTTGGGTGATTCATTATACTGGATACCGGAGGTAGCCCCACCTACTACCACCTCTTTGATCGCTGTTAAGAAAGGAAGCAAGCTTATCTCCCAGACTAGGAAATTCATTTGTTTGGTTCGCTTCCAAAGTAAGGGGAATCGTTGCCACATGCATGACCCCCGGGAAGGGTTCCTCCATGCAACAACATCAGCAAAGGGATACGGTCATGATAGAACACGGGAACAACTTCTCCTCACCCACAGGGGTACCACACAAGTTTCAGGTGGGCAACAAAGTTTGGTTACATCTGTAGAAAGAACGCCTTACAAGAGCCCATCAGAAGCTTAGACCACTCCGCCATGGTCCTTACAGCAATACCAAGGCTGTGGGGAACATGCTTTGGAGCACATCATTCCTCCATTCCTTTGCCTGCACTAAGTGTTCAATGTGGACCGTCTTCGACCATGCTTCCCACCATTACTGGACACATCAGAGATTGTAGAACAAGTTCAGCTGATGGAGGAACTCAACGCAATGGGGACCATTGCTTCCTAAGGGGGGAGGAATGATCAAAGTGGATGTTGGTGGCCACCCACCTATCCCATTTGGACCCCCACAACTGTCTCTTTCACTTTTTCAGTTTCCGTAATTGTAGCAAAATTTACTATTTTTAGCAGTTTTTTCGGGTCCTGAACTTTCAGAGCCGTTTTGAGGCCATAAATAACGTTTTTTTTGGGAAATCTAAGAGCAACATGGGTCCAAAGTTGTAGTGATCAGATAGATCTTTCTAACAAGCTATTATATGCGTCAAACAAAGATCGGGTGCCAAAGTTACAACCCCGGGAAGTTAATGTACCAACTTATCCAAACGGGGCCCACAATTTGGCGTTTCATCTTCTACGGTTAGGTTTTGGGATGTGAAGGGTTTTCCATTGTTTCTCAACAATAAATAGGCCTTCAAGCCTCATTGTAACACAGTTCAGAGGCATGTAGCCACTACATCTCTTCTCAGAGATAAGCTACCATCGCCCTAGCTGATTTATTTCCATTTCTGGTTGTAAGCATATTTCAGTATTTTCCATTAATGAAATGAAGTATTATTTCCGCTGCATCTTTCTGTATATGGTTATCTTGGTATTTTGCTGCATTCCTATTTAAATCTGGATCAATGCTACAATTTTTAAGAAAATCCTAGATCCATATATCATTCCTAGTGTAATAACCCAACTAGTTGACGATTGGATTTTGTCATGTAAATACATGATTGTAAGTACATTTCAAGTTAAAAATGGCGGAGTAAGGGACACATATTCCAAAAAGGGGCTGAGGGAGGTCAATTTCTTGGGAAATTCAGCTTGCTTACTGAAGGAAGTAAACTGGACAGTTTGGACAACCATTGAACGTTGGTTGTTGAGCATTACATGCTTTGGAATAGTGTGTTACAGAGATGGTTGTTGTAAATTTATGAACTACACGCAAGGGAAAAATCCCATATTGGCTTGGTAAAACACAACAAAGCAACAAAGACGAAAGGTAGGACAAAAAAGGAAAGACTACACAAAGAACAAAAGAAAAAAAAGGAAGAAAAAACCCCATTTTTTCTCAGCAATGAAGAGCAATGGAAGAGAGGAAGAAAACTCGAATTTTTCTCAGTGAGGGAAAACAAGGGAGCGCAACAATAAAGAGGAAATCCTCAATTTTTTTCAATGAGGGAGAGGAGTGCCAGAGAAGAAGAAAACCTTAGGTTTTCTTAGTGACGGAAAACGAGGGAGAGCAGTGGAAGAGAGGAAAAACCTCAGTTTTGCTCAGCAAGGAAAAAAATTAAGGAGACTCAAGAGTAGCATAAAAAGGAGCAGTGCAAAGTGTGATGCACACACAATGAGAAAAGAGCAGAGGGATCTTTCTTGGACAAAACAATAGAAAATTAGAGTGTTATTATTCCTAGTAAACAACAACAAATTCAAGTGTTGGGAGGATTCTGACTTCTTCCTTTACTCTCAAGGTGCCATCATCCTTTGGTGAAACAATATGACCACCAAAGGAGTTCTACTTCAAGTGAGGGTAAATCTTTTGACACCTCAAGGGGCTGGAGGGTGGAGATTACATTCTTTGGATTCCGTTGACAAGTTGGGATAGAGGTTTAGCCCTTGGATTCTTGGTAAAGGAAATTTTGTAGGTCTCCATTTCTTGTCATTTAACAGTGGGTTTTGGATTACCTTAATTGGGTGGAACGATTTTGAGGCAGTGGGTTTCGGATTCCCTTAATTGGGTGGAACCATTGTGTTGCATGCTTCTAGGGTGGAGGCGAGATCTCTAGACTCCTTGGAGTATGTGGGTGTGTTTCTGGATGGATAGAGAGAGTGGAGGTTGTAAGTCTAAGGAATCCCTGAACTTGGTCGATTGTTATTAATTGTTTGAAGGGTGGAGGCAATATACCTATGGATTCCTTGTTTATTATTGATCATCATTTTTAGATGAATGGTGGAGGAAATAGGCCTATGGATTTCTTAAATGCAACTTACTACTGACCAACTAGTGGGTGGAGGTAAGAGGACCTCAAGAGTCCCAGTTTTAGTTGACAGAGGTTGATTATTCCCTTGAGTAAGACCACCTCAGTCCCTTGGGATCTAGCTCGGGGGTGATAGATGAAAGTACCTTGGCTACAGTTGTCTACAGTTGGGTGGAGAGTTGAAGTCCCAAACTCACTCATCCATCAATTGTATTAATTAAAGATAAGTTCTTATGTGTAACCTTGTATGATCTCATGGTTCAATATTATGATTCTAAGCTAGTTACATGTTTGTTATTGAAAACATTATGTATGTGATTGGCATATGGTTATATGTGATGGGATGTGATATTATTTTGTGAATTGATATGAATGAACTGCAATTACTTAAGTGATAATTGTATAATGAAGTCAAACAAGAGCAAGGAGGACTTGTCTTTATAGTGTCAGAATAACACTAGTACATGAATGACTAAGAAGGTCAATGACCCTTTAATGGGTAATTTCCTGTTATATATTCCTTTATGGAATGATAGAGAGCTATGAGAGATGAAAAGTATCTGGTTTTTGAGCTTATTGGGTCAGTTAAGGGAGTCAAATAACTTGTTTGACACCTTTGTGAGTTATTTGGGTTTTGGAGAAAATTCCTCTTGTTATTGACCCTTTTTTTATAGTTCTCAGTTCTTGTGGCTTGTAAGTTCCTTTAATTTCAGGGATGACTTGTGCATCCAATTCCCTAAATAACCCTCAGAAATCCCCACAAAGTTGCTTCAAAATCTGACCTCTGGAAGCTGCCAAAATGTTATGGAATTCAATGAAAATCACCTAAGTCACAATAGGTTGGGAGATAAGACCTGACTAGGTCAGAGATTGGGAGGTCGGATAGTCACCCAAGGAAGTTATCTATCAGGGAAGTCGACCCTGACTAGGTCAAAGGCCAGGAGGTCAGGTAGTCACCTGAGGAAGTTATCCATCATAGAAACCAACCCTGACTAGGTCGTAGGTCGGGAGTCGAGGCCAGAATAACTTTTGAAGTTTTTCACTCCAAGCAGAGGCTGACCCAACCTGATGGTGGGCCTACCGATCACTGTGACTAATGGTAGACATCCATGTGTCAGCTTTTTGATGTCACCAAGGGGAGTGTAGCTAAATTTTGAAGGCTACTTATCTTGATCTGTAGCTCAGATTGGGGTGAAGTTATATGTCACCAGATTTGTTCGATGAGACGAACACAATGGTGATGATAGTTTTGGGTTTAGAGGTGTTCCGTGAAAGTCAAAAAATTTATACCCCATTGTCATAACAGTATTTTGAGGGTCAGGTATTGAGAGTGACCGCCTTTAGAGCAATTTGGTCTCAGTGGACATTAACCACCACCATCATCATCATTGAATAAGGGGTGTTGTTACAAGTGGTATCAAAGCATGGTTCAACACTTGGACTGAATGGGATCAGTCATATGTGGATTTTTGGAAAATTATCTAATAATTTGTTTAGGTGTTAAAAGTCAATTTAAAAAGAATCGACTGTAAGTTTATGCATGTTGATGATGTTATGAGCATACTGACAAGGTTTTTATGAGGAAGTCGATATCTCCATGGAAACCCCATGATTTTATTATTATTTAATTATTATAAATTGTCTAACAATGTGTGTGATTAACAACACATTGCAAGTATCCTAAAACAGAGGCAGTGTAGTGATGGTAACAGGGATGGTACAATATAGTTCAGATCAGTCACAACATGGAAGTGAATGGTTCGAGGCTAATGAAGAAGAGAGATCATTCGACCAAGGGGGAGGGAATCACTCTCCAAATTGGTTGGACACCTTGAGAAGCCTAAGAGTTGATGTTAGGAGTTTCAAGGCAGATAATGAGAAGTTGGGGAGATGTTAAGAAAGGAAGGCCAAGATAAATGCAATCCTTCTACAAATCCTTTCAAATTTGTAGAAGAAGAAACAATCTGGTGAGAGGGTCATGCATAGAGGTAGGAGGAGCCATTGGGTACCTGAAGGTAGCAAGTCAAGGAAGAGGCATAGGCCTGAGAGAAACGCCTAGTGCTAGGAGGTTCACCATTGAGCACACCTAGGGGTGGGAAAAACACTCGTGCATGGGACTAGTAGACCATCTAGCTCTGCTACTAGAAGGAACTATCATTATTCTCACCATCACCATTAGTAGAAGAGGAATGATAAGCATTGTATGTTATAGGAGCTCAGGAAGGCGAAGCCACCCACATTTGATGGAGATATGAAGAAATCATAAGAAGCAGAAGCTTGGTTGTTGGGCATGAAGAAGTTTTTAAGAATTCATGATTATTTTGAAAACATGAAAGCAAGGATTTCCACTTTCAGTATAAAAGGGAAAGCAAGCATCTAGTGGGAGGACTTGAAGAATGTCTGAGGAATTGTTGAGAAAGAGTTGAATTGGAGTGAATTCTAGAAACTCTTCAGAGAGCATTATCTATTTGAGCATTACTATGACATCAAAGCTAAGGAGTTTTATGAACTTGGGATGGGACATATGACAGATGATGAGTACGTCACCAAGTTTTTGGAGTTGTTGTGGTATGTACCTTACCTCATGGATGAGTAGGCAAAGATTAAGAGATTTTTAAGTGGTCTTCCCATAGTCTTTGGGGATAAGATTGAGTTGTTGGAGTTGCAGACTCTAAGTGATGCAGTCAATAAATTAAATCTTTATTTTGAGTAGGCCAAACGTGGACCAGAAGCTAAGGGTCTATGGAGGAAGCAAGATAGCATTGATAAGGCAGGGAATTGGCCTTAGAAGCATGCTGAGAAGAAGGAAAACAAACAACAAGCTTTTGTGAATCGATTTCTATAGAAACTAAGATCTGTTGATGAAAAGAATGAACAACAGGGTTTGGTAGTACAACAAGGAGCATAAATGAAGGAACCTTTGCGATGTTGGATGTGTGGGGAGAACCACAAAATGAAAAATTTCCCGCACCATTACAGCGCATGATCGAAAATTTATAATATAATAGTGGGAGAAGTGGCTCAAAGTTTGCCTAGGATCTATGCAGCAGTAGAAAATAGGCAAGTAGATCATCAAGAATCCATCATTAAGAATGAAGGTAAGCTAAGTGATCATGATGTTTCAATTTTAATATATCCTGGCTCAAATTATAGTTATATCAGTCTAATAGTCATATAAAATTGTAAAGTAATTACATAGCAGCATGAGGAAACGTGGTTGGTTCAGTTGGAAAGCAGAACCAAAAGATGAGTTCGCCATTGGGTGAGGTCTGGTACCTTTGACATCTGTGTAATGCCCACATCCTCCCACTTAAACATGTTTTCATTGGGAAACTATAGCTTGTTACAGGGCATGGACTAGTTATACAAACATAGGGCCAAAGTGGATTGCTTCAAAAAAGCAATTGAATGTTTAGATGAGGTTGGGGAGCACAAAATTCTACAAGGAAAAAGGAAGCTAACATTAGTTAGGATCATTATGGGAGTGCAAGCTAAGTGCAACTATCAAAAGAGATATAAATTGTTTTGTGTTTAGATTTTTCAGGACATAGAAAGAAAAGCTAGTGCAGGTCAAGTAGATAGTGAGTCGTAAAAAAGGCACCCAGTGCTATAATAATTCGAGGATGTGTTTCCCATTGAGATGCTAGGGTTACCTCCTCATAGATAGATCAAATTCTACATTGAATTGATTCCTGGATTAGCACCAACATCTAAGGCACCATATAGGATGAGTACACCATAGTTGATGGAATTAAAATTGCAACTGAAGGAGATGTTGGATAAAGGGTGTATTCGGACAAGTGTGTCACCGTGGGGAGCCCCAGTCTTGTTTGTAAAGAAAAAGGATGGGACCCTTCACCTTTGTATTGACTACATGCAACTAAACAAAGTGACTATTAAAAAATGATATATATTACCATGGATAGATGATCTGTTTGATCAACTGTAGGGGGAAACAATTTTATTTAAGATATATTTGAGGTATGGATATCACTAGATGCGCTTTAAAGAAGAAGATATTCACAAGTCTGCTTTCTAGACCAGGTATGGGCACTATGAGTTTGTGGTGGTACCCTTTGGGCTTACTAATCCTCCTACCTCTTTCATGTGTTTGATGAAAAACGTATTGTGTCCTTAGTTGGACAAGTTTGTTATTGTATTTGTGGATGACATCTCATTTTATTTAAAGACGAGAAATGAGCATGAGAAGCATTTGGCAGTAGTGCTACAGTTGTTGTGGGAGCATAAGATTTATGTAAAGATTAGCAAGTGTGAATTTCTCCAGCCTCAGATACATTATTTGGGACATGTTGTCTCCAAGGCAAGGATATCATTGACCCAGAGAAGATCAAGGCTATAATGAAGTGGCCCACTCCAAGGAATGTGAATGACATTAGACCATTCATGAGATTAGTAGGTTATTGCAGGAGGCTCATTTGGTATCCTATTACAAAATTGCAAAGAAAAGGGAAGAATTTTGATTGGACAATGAAGTGTGCAGCAAGCTTTGATCAGCTAAAGAAAATTCTCACAACTACACTAGTGCCGAGGATTGCAGACCATGGTAAGGATTTAAAGGTTTTCATAGATGAATGCAATGAAGGACTCGGTGGAATCTTGATGCAAGAAGGACAAGTAGTTTCATATGATTCCTAGAAGCTGAATGAGTGTGAGGTGAACTACATGACTTGTGACTTAGAGTTGGAAGCTATTGTTCATGCACTAAATATGTGAAGGCATTACCTCCTTGGTAGGAAGTTTACTCTTATGAAATATCACAGTGGAATCAAGTATCTATTTGAGCAACCCAATCTGAATGTGAGACGGGCAAAGTGGTTAGCCACACTCAATGAGTTTGATTTTGAAATCAAGTACATCAAGGGAAAAGAAAACATAGTTATTGATGCACTCAACCGAAGAGTTCAACTAAACCATTTAGCAGTCATAAGTTCCTACAGGATAGACCTAGTGAAAAGGATTAAAATTGCAAGACAATTGGATGAAAAGTATCAACAGATGAAAGAGAAGCTACTACAAGGAAGTGGGGATAAGGAGTATCACCTCGCTGATGATGACCTAATTATATTTAAGAATGTAATTTATGTGCCAAGTGATGAGAAGTTAAGAACGCTTATCATCAAGGAGTTTCATGTCAATCCTTATTCAAGCCATCCGGGATACCAAAAGACATTTTCAACCATTAAGAGATTTTATTATTGGTTGAATTTGAAGAAAGAAGTGATTGATTTCATGGCCAAGTGCATAGAGTGTCAACAAGTAAAGGTTGAATGTAAACATCTGACAAGATTATAATCTATTGCACTCCATTCCTACTCTAGAATGGAAATGGGAAGTGATTTATATGGATTCCATCTCAATTTTTCCATGAACTTCCAAGCAACATGATGAAATCATGATAGTTGTTGACAATTTGAGCAAGGAATCTCATTTTGTGGCAGTACAAAACCACTAACTCAGCTAGTGAGGTGGCAGAGATATTCATAAAAGAGATTGTGAGGCCCATGGTATTCCAAAGAAGATTGTTTTAGATAAAGATACCAAGTTTACTTCCAAGTTTTGGAAGGAGTTTTTTTATCAGTGTGGGGATAGAATTAGCATTTAGCACTGCATATCATCCACAAAAAGATGGAAAACTGAGAAGACTAACAGGATCCTTGAAGACATGTTGATGATGTATGTAATGCATCATCCCAAAAAGTGAGGGGGATACCTTCCATTGGTGGAGTTTGCTTACAATAATGGGTATAAAGAGTCCATCAAGATGAGTCCATTTGAGGCTCTGTATGGAAGGAGTTATAATAATCCTATTAGCTGGAGTGATCCGGTGAATAGGGTCCTTATTGGGCCTGATATGCTTAAGGAAATGGAGTGGTAGATTCAAGTCATTAGACAAAATGTAAAGGTGGCACAAGATAGGAAAAATAGTTATATTGATCATCATAGGTTGCATAAGGAGTTTCAAGTTAGGGACAAGTATATTTAAGCATCAAACTGAAGAAGAGTTCCTTGAGAATTGGGAATTGTGCCAAGTTGGCACCATGATATAGTGGGCCTTTTGAGATCCTTGAGAGGATTGGGTCGGTGGCCTATAGGATGGCCCTACCTCCTACAATTAGAGTTCATGATTTTTTTCATGTTTCTTTTCTTAAAAGGTATGTGAAGGATTTTAATCATGTAATGGATTGGTTTGTGCTACAGGTGGAACTAGAGGGGGAGTTCCGACTATAACCAATATGAATTCTAGACTAGAGGAGTCTCATGCTCCAAAATCGATCCATAGAGAAAGTCAAGGTGCAATGGAAGCACTTTGATCTTGATGATGCCACTTGGGAAATGGGTGATGCCATGAAGACAACTTACCCTTTTTTGTTTGTTGGTTAAGGAAATTGTTCATAGGCTTATGTAAAATATTGTATAAGCTACAAGTATGAAGCTCCACAAACAACATGTGATTGTTATTTTGTAATTACGTTTTAGAATGTTTTTCATCTCTATATATAAGGACAGAGAACATCGAGGATGGTATTCCCTCAAGGGGGAGGGGTCTGTAACATCCCAACCCTCTGACGACTGGATTTTTCCATGTAAACATTATTGTAAGTACTTTTCAAGTTAAAAAACGCTGAGTAAGGGACACAAATTCCAAAAAGGGACTAAGGGAGGTCAATTGTTTGGGAAATTCAGCTTTCTTGCCGAAGGAAGAAAATTGGACAATTTGGACATCCATTGAAGGTTGGTTGTTGAGCTTTAAATGCTTGAGAATGGTGTGTTGCAGAGGTGGTTGTTGTAAATTTATGAATAGTAGGAAAGGGACAAAACCCATGCTGGTTTGGGAAAATACGACAAGGCAACTAGGACATAAGTTAGGGAAAAAAAATGAGAGACTACACAGAGAACAAAAGGAAAAAAAAGGAAGAAAAACCCCCAATTTTTCTTAGTGAGGGAGAGCAATGACAGAGAGGAAGAAAACCTCAATTTTTCTTAGTGAGGGAAAACGAGGGAGAGCAATGACAGAGGGGGAAAACCTCAAATTTTCTCAGTAACGGAGAGAAACAACAAAGATGAAGAAAACCTCAGTTTTTCTTAGTGAGGAAAAACAAGGGAGAGGAACAATAGAGAGTGAAAACCTCGGCTTTGATCAGCAAGGGAGAGAAACAACAGAGAGGAAGAAACCTCAGTTTTTCTTAGCGAGGGAAAACAAGGGAGAGGAACGAAAAGAGGGAAAACCTCGACTTTGCTCAACAAGGGAGAGAAACAACAGAGAGGAAGAAACCTCAGTTTTTCTCAGCGAGGGAAAATGAGGGAGAGTAGCAGCAGAGATGAAAAACTTCAATTTTGCTCAGTGAGGAAAAAAATAGGGAGACTCGAGAGCAACACAAAGTGTGATGTGCGCAAAATGAGAAAAGAGAAAAGGGAGCTCGATTAGAAGAAACAATAGAAAATTAGAGTGTTGTTATTCTTGGTAAACCAAAACAAGTTCAAATGTTGGGAGGAGTCTGACTTCTTCCTTTACTCTCAAGGTGTCATCATCATTTGGTTAAGTAATAGGAGCACCAAAGGAGTTCTCCTTCAAGAGAGGGTAAATCTCCATACACCTTAGGGGGATGGAGGGTTGAGACGGCATTCTCTAGATTCCCTTGACAGCGTTGGGTAGAGGTTTAGCCCTTGGATTCCTAGTAAAGGAAACTTTTGAGGTCTCCATTTCTTGTCATTTAATAGTGGGTTCTCGATTCCCTTATTTGGGTGGAACCACTATGTGTAATGGGTTATGGATTCCCTTAATTGGGTGGAACCGCTATGTGGTTGTAGGTTATGGATTCCCTTAATTGGGTAGAACCATTGTATTGCATGCTTCTAGGGTGGAGATGAGACCTCTAGACTCCCTAGAGTATGTGGGTGTGTTTCTAGATGGATAACGAGAGTGTAGGTTGTAAGTCTAAATAATCCTTGAACTTGGTCGATTACTATTAATTAGTTGAAGGGTGGAGGCAACAAACCTTTGGATTCCTTATTTATTGTTGATCATCATTTGTTAGACGAAGGGTGGAGAAAATAGACCTCTGTATTTTCTAAATTCAACTTACTACCAAGTAGTTGGTCAATGGAGGTAGGAGGACATCAAGAGTCCCTGTTTCCGCTGACAGAGGTTGATTATTCCCTTGAGTAAGACCACCTCAGTCCCTTGGGATCTTGCTCGGGGGTGACAACTAAAAGTAGCTTGGATGCAATTGTCTACGGTTGGGTGGATAGTTGAAGTCATGAACTCAGCCGCCCATTAACTATATTAATTAAAGATATGTTCTTATGTGTAACTTTGTATGATCTCTTGATTGATTGTTATGATTCTAATTTGGTTACATGCTTATAATTGACAACATATGTATGCAATTGGAATATGGTTATATGTGATGGGATGTTATAATATTATGTCAATTGATATGAATGCACTACAATTCCTTAAGTGATAATTGTATAATGAATTCAAATAGGGGCAAGGAGGACTTGTCTTCGTAGTGTCAGAATAGCACTAGTACAGGAATGACTAAGAAGTTCAATAACCCTTAAGTGGGTAATTTATTTTTATATATTCCTTTATGGAATGATAGAGAGCTATAAGAGATGCAAGGTTTCTGTTTTTTTAGCATATTGGGTCAGTTAAGGGGGTCAAATTCCTTGGTTGACAGCTTTGTCAATTATTTGGGTTTTGGAGAAAAATCCTCTTGCTGTTGACCCTTTTTTTTTATAGTTTTATGACTTATTGTGGGGCCTTTTAAGTTCCCTTAGTTTCAGGGATGAGTGGTGCATACATTTCCCTTAAGGACCCCAAGAAATCCCCACGAAGTTGCTTCATAATATGACCTCTATATGCCACCATAATGTTGTGTAATTCAATGAAAATCGCCTTAAGTCACAACAGGTTGGGAGCTAAGACTCGACTAGGTTGGAGGTCGGGAGGTTGGGCAGTCACCTAAGGAATTTTTCCACTAGGGAAGCCAACCCCAACTAGGTTATAGGTCGGGAGGTCGGTCAGTCACTTGAGGAAGTTGTTCTTCGGGGAAGTCGACCCCGACTAGGTTGGAGGCCAGGAGGTCGGGAGTCAGGGCCAAGTTAACTTTTGAAGTTTTTCACTTCATGTGGAGGCTGACCCGACCCGATGGTGGGCTCGCTAACCACTGTGGCCAATGGTAGACTGCCACGTGGCATATTGTTGATGTGGCTAGGGGAGTGGATCCCACTTTGAAAGGCTAGTTCTCTCTATTCATAGCTCAAATTGGGGTGAATCTATATGTCATCAAGTTTGTTTTGACAATATGAACGTAATGGTGATGATAGTTTTGGATTTAGACGAGTTCCACAAAAACCAAAAACTTTATATCCCATCGTAATGATAATATTTTGAGGGTTATGTATTGAGAGTGACC
Source organism: Pinus taeda (assembly GCA_000404065.3). Lineage (NCBI taxonomy): Eukaryota > Viridiplantae > Streptophyta > Pinopsida > Pinales > Pinaceae > Pinus > Pinus taeda. Next base: position 29,449 of record APFE030898239.1, read on the forward strand.
GCATCTTGGCCATGTGTTTGAGTAAGAGGTGTTGTTACACCTAGTTATTTGGGTGGATTGAAATATGATTTATTGAAAAAAGGGTAAGTTTTAAGAAAACCTAGATTCAAATGTTTAGTACCTAAATCAAAATATGTTAGTTTCCATTCTATTGGGGTGTTCCCATCTTCTAATGACATCTATATTCATAATTTGTTAATCTAGCTTGTTGGAAAAATGGTTTTCTAAAATTTTCCTAGATCTAGAAGCAACTAACTAGAATTTGTTAGTTGTCATTTTTTTTATAGCGTTCTCATCTTCTAATGAAATTTGGATCTTAAATTCGTTAATCAAGAAATCCATCTTTTTTTTAAAAATGGCCTTTTAAGAATTTTATAGATATGGATGTGGTTGGGTAACTTAAGTGCCTAGCCTATAGAGATGATGCAATGTAATGGTGACAAGTGGGCCTGGGGCTTCCACATGTTAGCCATGTGTTATATGACATAACATAATGCAGTGGTGACATGTGGAGATAGGATTTCCACATGTGAGCCACATGTCAATTGTAAACTACTAATGTGGAATAATATAGTGAAACAAAGTCTAAACATCCAAATTCTATTGGTAACAAAAGTCTAAACATCCATAATTTTTACAAAATGGACTTTACATAAAAACATGGATTCAAATTCTAAGTAGGTTATGACACACACCCTTTGGTGATGTGGTAGATTGATGTGTCATGCAAAGATGGCATGAAGATCAGGATTGGATGACTTGGTATGCTTACATGGTATGTTGATGTGGCATGCCAACATGGCATTGTAGCATGGAAGAGTTGTTGTGGCTTTTAATGTGGTGCCTATGTTGCAAGGATGACGTGAAAGTGGTGAATTAGGTCTCAAGATCTAGAAAGTTGAATTATTAAAAAGGGGGCCATTTTAAGAAAACATTGTCCAAAAGTTGATAGAACCTTGTTTGCAATCTGTTAGTTGTTGTTATGTCTTGGTATTCTCATCTTCTAATGAAATTTGAATCCATAATCGATTAATTTAGAAATCTATTTTTTTGGAGAATGCTCTTTCAAGTTTTTTTCAAATCCAAATGTAGTTGCATAGTTGATGTGCCTATCCGATAGAGATGACACAATGTGGTGGTGAGACATGGGCACAAGGCTGCCACGTTTTAGTCACATGGTAGATGACATGGCATAATGTGGTGGTGACATGTGGACATAGGGATACCACATGTAAATTGTATGAATATTGACGTGGCATAAAACAGTGAAATGAACTTTGGGTATACAAAGTCCGTTAGTAGTAGAAATTCAAAATTTCTAAAAAATGGAATTTACAGAGAAAAACCTAGATCTGGATGCTAGATAAGAAACATGTGTCATGGACCTTTTGGTGATGTGGTAGGTTGATGTGTTATGTAGATGTGGCATGAAGGATATGATAGGATGGAGTGACATTCTAACATGTTATGTTGATGTGGCATGCCGACATGACGTGCTTACATGGCATTGTAGTATGGAAGAGCTGCCATGTTAGTTAATGTGGCGCCTACGTGGTGTGGATGACATGCAAGTGATGAAGTGGGGCTCAAGATTTGAAACTAAGGTTCATTGGAAAAAGGGGCCTTTCAAAGAAAATCTAGAAACTTTTCAATTTGGGATTTTTCCTTTTAAGACCAGATGCATATATTCCTTGATTTAGATATCCTGTAGAAAACAAATGTATCCAGGAATTTATATATCTAAAATTCCTTGTATCTAAAGCTATTAATGAATACCAGATACAAATGTTGAAAGTTTGACAGGTCTAGATGTCACATCACCTTCACATACACGCCTAATTGTTTATAACTAGACAAGTCCCTAGGATGTAGAGACCATGATACAAGCCTTTTAAGTGTTTAACCATGGATGGAATTTTGAATTGGAATGTTTTATCTGGGAATTTGGATAATCTAGGTTTTTAAGTTTGATTTACATTATTTATGAAGTTCAGATTAATATGGTGACCCTTCATTACTCCTTTGACACAAAACTCTGAATGAAACCTTAATTTAAGTGTATGTATAATCTACAAAATAATTTCTCTCTCCTTAATTAAAAGTTTGGATACAGGATAACACAATGACTTATAATCGGAACCTTGAGGTTGGAACTTCAATATTCAAATATCTAAATAAATAGAAATCTAGATGTTCTTCAAAATTATGGACGTCTGGTCTAATGGGTCCAAAACTTTAACAATCTATAGATATGGTGGAACTTTGCATGGGACTATATGATAACAAGATCCAACTTTTCCCAAAATGTAATTTTTAAATGACTTTCGGATATGAATATTTGATAGCACAACAAAACCTTAAAGCTCCAAAACTTTTAATATCTAGAATGTTTAATAAATGGAATTTTAAGGAAAGCCTTGATCCATATATCATTCCTAGTTATTTTACTTGTGTAGTATAAAATATGGTTTATTAAAAAAATTAACATTAAAAAAAAAAAAAAAAAAAAAAAAAAAAAAAAAAAAAAAAACTAGCCTTGGATGTTGACGTAACTACGACCCTAATCTGTTAGTTATTGTTCTATCAGGGTGTTCTTGTCTTTTGACGAAATTTAGATTTGAAATTTGTTAATCTAGAAATGTGACATTTTGGAAAATGGTATTTTAAGATTTTTTAAATTTTGGATGTAGCTAACTGAAATATGTTAGTTATCATTCTATTAGGGTGTGACATCTTTTGATGAAGTTCGAATCCAAAATTTGTTAATCCAAAAATTCAAACTTTTTGGAAAATGGTCTTTTAAGATTTTCTAAATCTATATCTAACGAGATCACTGATGTGCCTATCTCGCAGAGACGATGCAATGGGTGGTGACATGTGGTTGCAAGGCCACCACATGTCATCCATGTGTTAAGTGACATGGCATAATTTAGTAGTGATACATTAACACATGGTTGCCATGTGGCAGGGACGTGTTAGTTATACGACTAAAGACATGGCATATAACATTGAAAGTAAGTATGAGCACCCAAACTATATTAGTAACAGAGTTATGGACATCTGGAATTTCTAAAAAATGGACTTTATGGAAAAATCCAGATCCTGATGCTAAGTAAGAAAGATATGACATGGACTTTTTGGTGACGTGGTAGGATGATGTGTCACATAGACGTGGCATCAAGTTGAGGATTTGATGACATAGCATGCTTACATGTTACGTTGATGTGGCATGTGAACAGGGCATGCTTATGTCGCATTGTAATACAAAAGAGTTGTTGTGGTAGTTAATGTGGCTTAATATGTTGTGGTGATAACATGGATATGATAAAGTGGGGCCTGCAATTTGAAAATCCGAAGAAAAAGAGTAATTTTAAGAAAACCAAATCTAGATCCCAATAGAATCTAGAGTGGAATCTATTAATTATCATTCTTTCAAGATGTATTCATCTTTTGATGAAACTTGGATCTGGAATGTGGTAGTCCAAAAATCCAAACTTCTGGAAAATTATCTTTTAAGATTCTTATATATATGGATGTAGCCGACTGAAATCTATTAGTTGTTGTTTTGTTGGGGAGTTCCCGTGTTCTGATGATATTCATATTTGGAATCTATTAATTTGAAGATATGATTTTTTTGGAAAATGGTTTTTTAATATTTTTTGGATATAGATTTCACTGTTTAGCTGACATGCCTATTTTACAACGATGGCACAATGCGGTGGTGACACATAGGTGTAGGGTCGCCATGTTTCAACCATGTGGTACATGACATGGCATAATGCAATGATGACATGTAGACACGGGGTTTCCATGTGTCAGTTATATGGCTATTGATGTGGCATAAGATAGTGAAACTTTTCAGGGACATCACTTTGTATCTAGAGTTCAGATTTGGATAAAATCTATATCCTTGGAAATTTTTTATGTGTGGAAGACAATGGTTATTTCAAAAAAGAATTTTAAAGTTAAACAAAGTTACCCACTTAACGAGAATTGTAACCTCAAAATAAGAACTCTAGCCCAAAAAACCCCTATTTTTGTGGAAAAAACATTAAAAAGGACCCTCAAAATGAAAAGTGTTGATGTTGGATGAATGTTTTTTAGAGGCAGTTAAAATTCCATTTTTTTAGTGTTGATGTTGGATGAATGTTTTATTAGGGGCTATTAAAATTCCATTTTGTTAGCAACAACATTAAAAGCCAATTTTTTTTGTGCAATAAACTTGAAAAAACACCCTAAAAATGAAAAGTGTTGATGTTGGAGCAACACTTTTTTCTCGGGTAGAAATTCCAATTTTTTTTAACAATGGCATTAAAAACTAATTTTTTAATGCAATAAACATGAAAAACACCCGAAACAGAAAAGTGTTGATGCTGCCTCAACGTTTTTTTGTTAAAATTCTAACATGTTTTAGCAATGGCATTAAAAATAAATTATCGTGACCATGAAAAATCCTTAAAATTCCAATAATTTTCAATGATAGCATTTAAGATAAAAGATTATAACTCCAAAAGAACCTAAAAATTCCAACAATTTTCAACCATGATGTTAAAGATAACTACCATGACTCCGAAAATCCTTAAATAAATTTTGGCATGTTTCAACCATGGCATCAAAGAAGCCAAAGGATTGCAGGCAAGGGTGACTAGAGTGGTAAGGCATCCCATCGCTCTAACAACACGCCCACGGGCCTTTGGTGTCAAGGTGGGACAGCAAAATAAACAATTTTTAAATCATTTTTTTTTGTTTATTTTTATTTTATTTATTTTTTTTAATATTTAAAAAAACTTAATGTTTATTTGTTTAATTTTTGTTAAAATAATTTCTAATATATTTTTTTTGGTTATTTTTCTAATTTATAGTAATATGTTTATATTTTTTAATACCTATTTATTTAAAAAAAATACCTTGTAATTTTATTTGAAAAACAAATAATATATTTTGCATGTGCTTAATGCATGCATATCATAGCTATTTGCACTCAAAACGTGCACAAAATTATCAGACCAAAAATGAGCTTATCTTTTTCACTTTTCCTCTTTTGAACTTTGTTGTCAATCTCCATAGAGTTGGTAATTACTATTGTTATTTTTTCTCCTTCAATCTTTAAGGGCACTTCTTTGTGTGAGTTTGAACTCTTAGATGCATGTGTTCATTTTGGTTAGATCATTACTTCACTGCTGCATATTTCCTCATGCTGCTTTTCTAAAAACCTAGATCACTCCTAGATCAATGGTTTTCTCATTGTGAATTTTGGATTCATTCTGGGTTTTCTGGCCATCCTCCACTGGAACCTTTTTTTATTATGGTGATTCTCATCAATTTCTTCATTTTAGTCTTCTGAAAGATGCAAAATGAATTACTGCCCCCTTTAACTTTTTAAGTTGTTTTATTTATCATTTTTTTTTCTTGTGGACAAGTATTTTGCAAATGCCCTTTCAGAAGACAAATCCAGTATCTGAATGTCATATTTTCGAAATATAACAATTAATTCCACTTAAAATCTAGTATCTGAATGTCATATTTTCGAAATATAACAATTAATTCCACTTAAAATCTTTATGAACCAGATGGTTGTACATCTGGTAGACCTTCACTAAGGTCTATCCTTCTAAAACTTGGTGGTCCCAAAAAGGGAGAGTTCCTCTTTAAATGTTTATGAGCCAGATGGATGTGATCTGGTAGACCTTCACTAAGGTCTATCATTTTAAAACTTGGTAGTGCCAAAAAGGGAGAGTGAGGTTGTGTAGTCTCACCCAAGTTGGCATCTTTGTAGCCACCATTGTTGTAGCGTCAAAATCTGGAAACCATGAGTTATGAAGAGACTTGCCATTCGCTAAATCATAGTCCCTCTTTTAAGACAAAATCCAAATCTTCTTGATTATGGATCTATACCACAAACACAAGTAAATATCACATTTTTTGGTCCAATTGGTAAAGACCTACTAATGTAGGTTTTCGAACTTGGGCCAGAAATCATCAAATCTCTAGATAAGAGCTCTAGCTTGGAGGATTGTGAAAAGACCACTTACCTCTGGTAAATTTCACTGACATATCATATACTTTTCCATTTGTTCAACAATATAGGGACCTGGGATTGACAGATTTGGGATTTGAACTTACTTGCATAAATAAATTTAAGTATAGCAGAATTATATTAGACTTTTTTTTTCATATTTTTCACTAAATCAAAAAACCAAATTTCTAAAAAGAACGATTTCCCATTTAGGGTTTTCATGAAAATTTGAAAAGACACCTCCGGCTTAAAATTGTATTAAGAAGAAAACGCTTCTGACGATAAAAAGGAGGGGTCCAAATCTGAGATCTAGACCAAATATGGCACAAAAATCTTCTTAGAAGTCCATAAAACAACTGTGAAATGTTACCATTCAGTTCCAAGTCTGAGAAACGATGAGAACAAGCTCTACAGTCCCTCCAGTCCTGTAAAAAACTAGATCTGCAAGATGCCAGACACATAGCTGTTGATCAACGTTGCCAAGGAAAATTTGTATGAAACCCACCATATCTGTGGTCTCATAGTATTTCTCTATCAGATCTAATAGGTATATAGAGCAGATCTACAACCAAGCCTGCGCACAAAAATTCTAGCAGCCATTCTTTTGTGATCTGCAAACAATCCACTGCCCTTCCCACGTCAAACAAGACTAAAAAGACTTCTATTTTAAAAAATATTGTATTTGTTTTTTTATTTAGATTTTTTTTTTAAATCTTGTAGCTTATTTTAATTCTCATTTTTTCTTTAAAAAAATTTAATTATGTTTTTTTTTTAATAACGTTTTAAATTTTGTTTAAATATATTTTTCCATTTTTTTAAGTCAGATGTCTTCTCCCAGAGAAATGTGCTTAGTCTGATAAGGTTTGAACAAATTGCTATTTTTCATTTGTTTTTTAATTTTGTTTTAAATTAATGTATTTTAATTTAAATTTTTTAATTGTTTTTTTCTTTCTGTTTTTTTAACGAGTTTTTTAGTTTGTTAATTTTACTTTAAGTTCAATTTGATTCATCGTTTAAAGAAAACTTCAAATATTATCATCTTTGAGCATAAATTTCATAAAATTTGGTTTTTCATGTACATTGTTTTTTATAAAATCCCTTTATTTAACATGTAATTTTTAGAAAAAGATTCCGAAATGTGTATTTTTAAATTATGTCTAATGTAAATGTGAATTTTTTTGTTAAGTAATTAAAATTATTATTTTTTAAATGATAATTATTTATTTATATTGAAGTATTAATGATAACATAAATATATAAAAATTATTGTTTTTATTAATTTTTTAACCTTTGCAAAACAATTAATAATTTAGTTTTAAAAGTTACAAAGAAAACCAAAAAATATAAACTTAAAAACAAACATTTTAGGCCAAAAATTAAAAAAAAAAAGAAGAAGAAAAACACTTAAAAACAAACATTTTAGGAGAAAAATGAAATAAAAAAGAAAAGAAAGAGAAAAGAAAAAGGAGACAACTTGAAAAATAGTTTAAAAAATTGATATTATATCAACCCTATTCAAAATCAGCCTGAAAATCACTAACCTTTGATACTTAATGCATAATATAATTTAAAATATCAAAACTATGTTAAAAAATAATGTTGATGTTGCATCAATACTTTTCAAAATCAGCATAAAAATCATGATTTGTTGCGACCTCTAAAAATAATTGAAAACTCGATATAATTCTCATTAAATATGCATAATATAATTTAAAGTATCAAAAATATGTTAAAAAATAATGTTGGTGTTGCATCAACACTTTTCAAAATCAATATGAAAATCATGATTTGTTGCAACCTCTAAAAAAAATTGAAAACTTAATTTAATTTTCATTAAATAAATAACTTTCTTATAATTGAGTTATAAAAAATTAATACAAAATTATGTATTTAATTAGAACAAGAAATATTTAATTCGTGTTCATATTTACTTGTGGATATTCTTTCTAAAAAAATTATCAGGAAAAAAAAATTACCACAAGTCCACCCCTGCACTTGCTCCAATCCATGCTAGACGCTTCTGGAAAGCTCTTAAGCTCGCCTAGCATTCGCCACGTCTCAGTTTTCCGACCAACTTTCTCTCGCTCCAATCTCTATTTATGATATCTCTCCCTTGCTTGTTGAGCTTCTGCTCTTCTCTCCACGTTGTAGCCTCTCGACTTGTCCTTTCATGGGAGCTCATGCTTGCATGCTTTTGGGTATGTTGACTCCTAGACTGTGTCGTGTTACCACATCTAAGGTTTTCATCTCTTATTTAACAAACTCTCTCTCTGGCGCACGCGGTTTCGGCCCTTCGACCATCCCTCCTTCGCACATTCTGCGCGGGGAGGTTTCATATGCTCTCGCCCTATTCGCCTTGAACCTCTTCTTTCCTCATAGTCATTTATCTCTCCTTATATGGTTGGGTCTCTTTCTTTTTTGATGGCATGGTGATGGATTGTGTATGAGGACTCTTCAACGCTCTCGCTCTCGAAGGATGCTCTGGTTATAAGGTTAGTAGCCTTTTGGTTTTCCCTTTTCATCTGAATTCATGTTTTTTTGGGTGTTAAGCATTTTCTCTGATCCATACCATATTAAGATATAAAAAGTCTGCTATCAATCATCTCCTAAAGGAACTATAAGGGATTTGATAATAAAATTTCTCTGTGATTTGTTCTCAGTCGTTACATTGCCAGGGATATATGTAGTAATTTATAAAACCTTAGAAGGACATTAGGTTTCGCCGCATAAATATTTCATGCGGATTTATGTATCAGCTTTAACATCTGATTCATGTTATTTCTTATAGCTGGGCTCATATGTTATGGTCATATTTCCTTAACTAGTTATGGGTCCCCATAACTAATCTCAAGCAGTATATTGTTATTTCAAAACCCTGCTCTGACTTTCGCATTAAGATTGGTTCATGGTGGTGTATTTGCAAATATTGCTATTGCTATTGCATTATTTGCTCGAACTACTCTTAATTCTCCTTGGTTCACTCCTCCTACCCACGGTCTCTCCTGGTTTTTTTATTCTCGGTTATTTTGATCGATAACTTTTCTGGTGGTTCGTATGCCATGACGTAAGATGGAGCGGGATATTTTTCCACTTACCATTGAATGTGTGCCATCATCATTGAAGTCTTCCCTGTGCTTTCTTCTGTTTCGATGTTCATCCTTCCTTATTTTTGTCAAATTGTGATGCTTCCTGGGATCCGGTATCCATATTTTGATGTTTCCATAGGCCGTCATTCTTACATTTTTCCTAGAGTCTTATCTTTCATACCGTTCGCACATTCGTCTACCCTGTCGCTCCTTTTTTTAGTATTGACTAAATGTCTTCTTGACAACTGAATGTTTCCTTCCATTTAATTCCTGTAGGTTCCTTGTCCTTTCCTTCTATCTTTTCGGGATAATTGTCTTTTCCTCATTTAATAGTGTGTTTATCATTATTTAATAGAATCTCTTTCTGACGTGTCTGTCGCGTCAGCCATGGTGCGGGCCACCATGGCAGTGGAGAAGACCTTTGCCAGGTCAAATATCAATGCTGATTGGAAATGCACCCTGGTCGTTGAATTGTTTCCCCATATTTCTATCTCTGACCAAGATCCAAAGGGTGGCGGGCCTAGTTTTCTATCGCATCGAAAGAATCAGCAACCTGTGAAATCATCCCCTCCTCCTTCTGCTATAAACTTGGACAGCTCCTTTCTATCTGACAGAATTGCTAGCCTTCAAAAGAGGGTTGTAGTAGGTCGTTGGCATTTCCCGGCTATGGAGGAAGCCCAAATGCGAACCTGGATTGGTTCTAAATGGAAATCTCTATTGGGGTATATTCCGACCATCGTTAGACTAATGAATAATTGGTACAGTTTCCACTTTCTACATGACCGTGATTTGGAGGTTATCTTGACTATTCCATGGGTTCATGAGAAAAGCTTTCTCGCTTTGCATAAATGGTACATTGGTTTCAATCCCCTGTGTTGCACCCCTCAAAACAATTTTATCTGGGTTAAACTGTCGAATCCGCCCATTGAACTTTGGACTAAGGAGACTCTTGCAGATATTGGAAACGCAATTGGGCGATTTATCTTTGTTGACCCAAAATGTCTCGGAGCCAAGGGCAAGCGAGTTGCTTGGGTTCTTATTGAGAAAGAATACAAAGGGGGTTTCCCTGAGCACATTGACCTTTCATGGGGAAAGACCAATATCCAATAGAGGCTAGATTATTGGGGTGTTCCTTTCAGATGCTCAGTATGTCATAAGACCGGCCACCTAAAATTTCACTGCCCTCGTCGTCCTGGTGGTAGACACAAGGGGAAGTATCATTTTGAAAATATTCCTGCTAATCTCTCGAGAGATGTCGTAGAAGAACAAAATTGCTTTATAAATCATGATATTTATCATGATCCCGGTTTTGGAATGGCCCATCAGTGTTCTCCTCGAGGGATTTCCCCAAGACGATCATCAAGTCTATCTTTGAAGTGATCTCAATCTGTTGAGCCCATCCGTAATTTTCATAGCCCCAATTTGGAGAACTATAGTCTTCACATATCTTCATCCAAGATTATGACCCCGGTCCCGTCTCATATCTTCCCTTCTAAAAGGCAGTCTCTTTTCTCTATCATCCCTTTGCCCCCTGAACCTGGTCTGGATATAATTATTCCTTCTCCTCCCTCTATTCCCCATCCCTCACGAGATATACCATCCGCCTCCCACATCACATATATATCTTCATCTCCTCAATCTCCCCTAAATCAATTACCTCCATCTCATAGAATCTCATCTCCGCCCGCTTTGCCTACCCTCTCCATTCCTTTGAAATCCACGAATGACCCTAAAGGTAAAGCTCCATGTATCTCGATCACTCCTCTAAATTCTCCTGAATCATCGCCCGTTAATTCTTTGAATGTGATTTGGATCTCCTACTTAAATGAGAATCCCTGAATCTTCACCCTTTGACTGTCCATAAGCCTAATTGGTCTCCATCCCCTATTATCAACCTAAACTCGATTGGAAATATTACAGTTAGGCGAAAATAGAACAGGGGAAGCAGACATTTCAGGGGCAGGAAGGGTAGGCCAGAATTGAATATTCAGGACCTTTCCCTGGTTGACATCCCTATCTCTGAAATCGCTGTAAAGAAAATCTCTGATAAGGGGCCGCTTAGAGCATGCAAGCCTGGGAATGTGTCCAAATGATTAGTATTCTATCGATGAATATTCAGGGTTTTGGGGCGGGCCCAAAATTTCTGGCCCCCAAGGAACTTTTTTGTTCCTCTAATTCAAATATTCTCCTGATCCAAGAGACTATGCATGAATGTCATGAACCAATATCCTATTTCAGACGTATGTTCCCCACATGGCATATGGCTGCAACGAGTGTTGCTGGTCTATCTGGTGGTCTAGCGGTTATGTGGGATCCGACCTGGATCTCGACGGTCGCTTTTAATTGCTTTACTGGAATTCTTCTTGCCTACATTAGGGGTTCTTCGGGGCCTGTTCACATTTTAAATGTCTATGCCCCGTACAAAGAGCATCTTCCCTTCTAGAATCTTTTTCTATCATCTGAACTTCTTGAACTTGACCCTCTTTTGATTAGGGGGGTTTAAATTGTACTCTGTGTAATGACGAAATATAGGGAAGGGGTAGAAAAAATGATCAGGTGGGTGGTTTGTTAAGAGAAGCTATACTACAACATAATTTTATTGATGTTCATCCTATAAACATGGGTCCCACTTGGGACAATGGGAGATTGAACGATGCCTATCTTGCTAAGAGACTTGATCAATTCCTCATTCATGATAGATTGATTGACCGATTTGGAATCCCATCGGTGAAGATTATTCCGAGTTACATTTCAGACCACAGATCCATTTCCATTCAATGGAACATCATTGGTCACAGGCATGGATATCCTTGCAAATTCAATCGGGTGTGGCTTGAGGATGAACAGTTCAATAAATTGATTCGAGATTCATGGCATTTCCCTTCCTTTGAGGATCATACGAAAAACTCCCAATCATTCTTGGATCGTCTGTCGGTCCTCCAGAAAGGGGTTAAAAGATGACAGCGCGAAAAGATAATCTCCAACAGGGTTGCTTTGAAGGAGATAAACAAGAAGTTGGAAAAACTATCTATCTTCTTTAATGCCCCTTGTATGTCTTAAGCATTACGTGCTCAAATATGGGATTTGGAAGAAAAAAAGAAAAAAATATTATCAATCGAAGAGGCTTCATGGGGATTAAAAAGCAGAGCCTTCTGGCTCTAGGAGGGTGACAAAAATACAAAATTCTTCCACAAGTTTGCAAATAAACGGCGGGAAGCAAATTCAATTTGGGAGATAAAGAATGGGTAAGGAATCTCGCTCATGTCTCAGGAAGAGATCTCTAAGGACGTAGTTAATCATTTTTAGAAAGCATATAGTAGGAACGGGGGCAGTGAATATGATGACATTATATGGGGAATCAAGCCATATCCAACCATGTTTGAGGGAGATCAGAATGATCTTATTTATTCTGTACTATCTGAGGAGGATCTATTGTCAACCATGAAATCTTTCCAAAAGAACAAATGTCCTGGTCTGGATGGGTGGACTATAGATTTTTTGATACACTTTTTCGATCTATTCAAGTTTGACCTTCTGAAAATGGTTGAGGATTCCGGGATTAATGGTTGTATATGCCGCACTGTTTCCTTCACATTCATTGCTTCAATCCCAAAAAAGAAATCTCTTTCATTTATGGACTTCAGGCCCATCTCCCTGTGAAACAATCTTTATAAGATTATCTCCAAAATTATTGTTGTTAGGTTGAGATATATCTTATCAATTCATTTGACCCCTAGACAACATGGTTTCCTTAAGGATCGAAACATATTGGAGGCTATGGCTCTCACCCAGGAATGTTTCCATTCTATGCATGCTAGGAAGATTGATGCTGCATTATTAAAAATAGATCTTAAAAAATCATACGATTGTATTGACTGGGGATTCCTTAGATGTCTCCTTACTAAAATTGGCTTGAATGGCAAATGTTCCAATTGAATTATGGCCTGCGTTGTAGGCGTTAACTATGTGGTTCTCATAAATGGTATCCCTACCTCATTTTTCTCTGCTGCCAGAGGCTTGCGGCAGGGTTGTTCCTTGTCTCTTCTTCTTTTCATCCTGGTCATGGACTTCTTGAGTCTTCACATTAGAGGGCAGTTCATGAAAAGAGATGTAGACCATTGGCTATCAGCCGAGACATCTCCATTTCTCATCATTTATTTGTTGACGACATCCTTCTATCGACAATGCTTTGTAAAGTATCATGGATCTATTTACATGAAATTTTGGGAAAGTTCCAAAAGGCTACAGAGATGTGTATTAACGAGGGCAAATCGTCTTTCCATCTCGAGAATGTACACAATGATCTCATTTCCTTTCTCTCCCAGCTATTCAATATTAAAGCTATTCTCATCAATGAGGGTCTGAAATACCTGGGTTATCAGCTAAAACCTGTGGGCTACTCCTCAGCTGATTGGATGTGGATTCACAATCAATTTTACAAAAGAATTTCTGGATGGGAATTCAAATGTTTGTATATCTATCGGAGAGCGATTTTATCCCAAGCTGTGCTGGTCCAAATAATGGTCTACTGGGCTCATATTTTCTTCATTCTTGCAACCATAATCAATAAACTTAACAGATTGACAGCTCATTTTATCTAGGGATGAAACAAAGAGAAAAAAATTTCAGCTAACAAAACTCTCTATGCTGGCTCGTCCAAAAACAATGGGGGGCTGGGGTTATCATGGACCTAAATATGTTTCGTAGAGCCCTTCTTTGTAAATCCTTATGGAAAACAGTTTTCAGAGATTCTCTTTGGAGCAAGGCCATCAAATCTAAGTATATGGATAACAAAGACATAACATTCTGGTATAGGCAAGGCACTATCGAAACCTCTCGGGGTTTTGCAATTTGGAGAAGTTTTCAGAAAATAGAGCATTTCTTCCTCCAAAATCTAATATGGAGTTTCCAGTCGGGGAAAAAATCATTATTGGATTTGATGCCATTGCTGGGGGTGATGAGGTAATATCCATTTCTTAGCAATTACTTTGGGCCTTGCAGCATAGAGGGATACTTTTTTGGGACAAGGCTATTCTCAGATGGGAGGGATCCATCCCTATATGGAAGTCAACGTTTGAGCCAGGCCTCAATGATGAGTTGGCTCTCCAATGGAACCAGATCATTTCAGCTATGAGGAACAGAGGTATTTTCCGATCAAACGCTGAGGACATGCTAATATGGAAGGGGTTTGGAGGTAGATCGACTGTATATGTTAAGCATATCTATCTCCAGCTCCATCTCGCGGACCAGGATCAACTGAATAACATCTTCCCATCCTCCTTATGGAAAACAGGTTGCTCCCTCAAGTTCATCATTTTTGCTTGGTTTGTCTTCCATAACAAGAACCTTACTTGGGATAATCTCCAAAAAAGGAACCGGAGCGGGCCTGCCATTTGTCCCTTGTGCAGGTCAAACGTAGAAAGCAACCTTCATATCTTCCTACTCTTCCCTCAATCATAAAAGATATGGCAAAATTTGGCTGTCCATTTCGGCTTCAGCAGGATCGCTTTCCCCTCCATTATGGAAGCTTTTGAATGGTGGGGCAATATGAAAATAAATTGGAGACCTATTCCCTTGCTGTCCTTATGGGCCATAAGGAAATGGTGGAATAGGGCCCTTTTTCATTCAAAGATGGAAAATTATGTTTCCATCTATGAATCCAGTCTCTCTCAGTTCAATACTCATCTTTTCTCCAAAAATATCCTGAGAATGGGTGGAAAGAAGGCATTATCTCTGGATCCCTGTGGCGTCCCACAGGCCTATTTTGATGGGGCGGCCCAAAATGGTTGTTGTGCATGTGGAGTCTATATTATTCCTGTGGAGGTTCAGAATATTGAAATTTTTTGGAACGGAGGTAAAGGGTCGAATAACAAAGCTAAGGTTATGGCACTAGCTGGACTTCTCACCTTCTGTGACTTTCTCAACATTCAAGATCTGCAAATTTTCAAGGATTCAAAGGTTATTATTGATCATGTTCGGTCTATACACGTCATAAAAAACCTCAACCTTTTGGGATGGTTGAACAGGATAGAATCTATAAGGAATTATAGAAAGGATTATTCTATCGACCATATTGATAGAGGAAAAAACAAAGTTGTTGATACACTATCAAAAAAAGGCCTTGCTTCTCAATATGAAGTATGGATGATGAGTATAACAGTGGGAGACAAAATTCACCATATTCAGGAATTCATCATGCTAGGTACATAACTCTCTCACTCCTCTCCTCCAATCTGGTATGTATGATGCCCCCTATTCTATGATTTCTCTACTCTGTTTGGTACTCCAAATTTTCTGGTCCTGTTTAATAGATGATGACTCATATATTGCCTTCATTTGATTCTGAACATTTTGATGGGGTTTTGTAATCTTCGACTATGATTATGCCTTCCACTATTTACTTTTGGATAGTCAAAGTTCGACATAACTATGTGATTGCCATAATAGTTTGATGATGTATTGTTTCTCATAATGAATTAATAGCACTTTAGCTTTTTTCGTGCTAAAAAAAAAAAAAAAACGCTCACCAAATGATTATATATATTTTTGTTCAAAATTAGAAGAGATGAGATGTTAATATCATCATTTAAATTGAATTGAAAATTTTATGAATAAATGTATAATTAAATATAATTTTTAATAAAAAAAATTAATAACCAATTAATACGATCATTCTTCAAACCATGTTTTTCTCATAATAAATTAATAGCAATTTAGCTTTTTTGTGCTGAAAAAAAAAACATATTAAAAACTGACCAAATAATTATGTATATTTTTGTTTAAAATTAGAAAAAATGAAATGTTAACATCATCATTAATTTTTTTTATATAAAATTAAATTAAAAATTTTATGAATAATATATAATTAAATATATAATTTCTAATAAAAATTAATATGATTCATCCTCACAACAATTTTTTTTCAATTCATCAAAAATAATATTAAATCTCGTGATTAAATAAATTCGCCATTTTAATTCACCGGACTCAAAACAACATGTTTGTCAATCTCACACAAAAGATTAGATTAAAACATATGATAGCAAAACGCATCATGAAAAATATTAAAAGCAAAAAGATAATGAGCCATTAAAAATCTCCTTTAAAAATAAACCGTAAATAAAGATCCAATCAAAGAATAATAGTGAACTCACATGAGTAGTGAAGCTAGAAATTTTGGTGTGGAGTCTTATTTCTTTAATTTAACCAATCAAATTAAAAGAGTTAATATTTTTTATATTGGTAAATAATAATTAGGTTGAGGAGTATTTACAATAAGGGAGGGGAGGGGAGGGGAGATCAGGGAGAGGTTGTAGTTTTCATATTTGAGTAAAAATATTTAAATATCAATTTAGTTAAAAAAAAATAAAAAGCTGAAAATAATATAGAGCTCAACACCAAAGAGATGTTGTAATGTTCATAAATAAATGTAAATATTTAAATTTTGGTTCAATTAAAAATAATAAAATTCAGTTTGTTATATTGTAATTTTTGTTTTTTTAATAAAATTACTAAAAAAAATTATATAAGAGAAAATCATAATACACATATATCACATTAAAAATAAATTTAAACCATAAAATTAATAAACATATAAAAAATTAATATATTAAATAATTAATAAGCACTTAATCCAAAATAAACAATATTTCTATAGGTACAAAAAAATGAAATATATATAGTAGTTATAAATTATTATTATTTTTTGTTTTGTTTTTTTATGTAATCTCGTATTCTAGTGGCATGAGGTAAATACTAATCGCTACCACTATAACCTCTAGGTGAACCATGTCACAGGTAAACTTACAGGATTTGAACTTAGAGCCCATTAGTATATAATCAATAAGAAAAAAATGATAATTACTTTTGAGATATATCTAAACCCTTTATTTTCATATTCCTTGGGTTCCATATAGATTAAATCAAAGTTCTAAAATACTTTTATAGAGAGGTGAAATTTATATAATATAAATAATATCTTTTTATTTCGTGAATAAAAAATTATGAATTACAATTTTGTGAATTCTAGGAAAGTAAGATATTTTAATAAATAAAAATTGTGCGCTATCATTCTGGAACAAGTTCAGTTTTCTTTTGTTTATATATAGTTTTTTTTTTCATTTCAGTAAGAAAAAAATGCAATATTTGTATTAAGGTAGGAATATTTACATACTGAAAAAGTGATATGCTTTGTCAGCAATATGATATAAATATGGTAGTATAGAAAAACAGAGCCCATTGAGATAATAGATGCATTGAAATGCAAGTCACAAACTATATGCTAAGAGACATGTATGAGTATGAGAGCTCATCAAATTTACCAAGATAACTTCCAGGTTCATATGGATATTAGATGGGTACAATGTGAAACCACCCAGTTGATATAAAACCAAAGAATAGAAAAGAGATCATACCTTCCGGATATAGGTAGAATTCGTTGGCGAAAGAAGATACCTGTCAGATACCCAAAAACAGAAAGGATCAAGTACCTGGCCAAAAGACATCTTCTATCTGGAATGAGGCCGAGCCCATTTGAATCTCCATTTTCCATATGCCAAGCAGGCTTGCTAGTCCCTTCTTTGACAAGATATCAGCTTTCTAGTTTTGAAGTCTATCCACATGATTAATGCAGTGGTCCTTTTTTCGGTACCATAATGCATCTATCCTGTTCATCCATCCTGATAATATGGGAAACTTAATGACTGATTTCCTTTTGATGTGATCAATAATGATTTTCGAGTCCCCAAAGATGTGGAGGTTCTGAATGTTTAAAAAATTACCCAAATGAAGAAGGCCAACCAAAGCCATTGCTTCAACTTTATTTTTCGTCCCCTTTCCTCCATTCCAAAATATGGAAATTTTCTGCTCTTCATTCATTTCAATAAGAACTCCACAAGCACACGTATCTCGCTGAGAAGCCCCGTCAAAAAAAGCTCTTGGGAAGCCCATATGTAAAACTGTGTTATTACTTGTATTTCTTTTGTTTTTTGACAAGTCATCTTTGTTGGGAGGGAAGAATGAGTAGATATAATCTTAACTAGCACATGCTCCTTATTTTCCTTCCCATCTTGAAAAACTAAGCAATTACGCCTTTTCCATACAGACCATAAAAAGAGTTGCGAAATAGATCTAAGCCTTTTTCCCTGAGAGCTCCACCATATCAAAGCATCTTGTATAGTAGAATGTGCCACCAACCTAAACCCAAAATGACTAGCTAGGTCCATCCATAACTGATTTGTGAAGGAGAAATTTAGGAATAAATGTAAGTTAGTTTTTTCCTCCCTTCTGCATAGTAAACAAATGCTTGGACCAGCCCAGTTCCTCTTTTGAAGATTTTGCCAGGTAAAGATTTTTACTATGAAACACCAACCAAGAAAAGAGAATCATTTTGTTGGGAGCCCCAGATTTCCACATTTGAAGTGGAAAAATCATATTTTTAGGATTAGAGATGTCCTTAACTAATTTGGAGTAAATGTCTTTAACTTGAACTTCACTCCCCTTCCTTTTCCCCCTTCGGGTAAGGGAATCATTCCCCTTCGAACAACATATTCCAGAGAATTTCATATGCATCACAATGCTATTCCATTGGTGAATTAGTTCACCCCTTAGACCCAAGACTGTAGGATCCATCCAAATAGGAGAAACCACTTGCCAACCTGCTATAACCTGATTCCAAGTGAAATACCCCTTCTATGAAGAGCCTTTATGATTTTTTAGAGGTATGTTAAGATTTTCCTCTATGCCCATTATATGATCAAAACCAATATAAACATTACTTCCATTTTGGAAGTTCCAAGAAAGATTTTTTAGGAAGATAGACTCTATCTTCATGAAGCTTACCCAAATAGCAGACCCATGAAAGTGACCAATAGTTCCCTTTCTGTACCAATATATTAATTCCTTGTTCCCCATGTATTTTCTTCTTAATAAATTACTCCAAAGGTTGACCCCACTAATGTCTCTCCATAGTGATTTACATAGAAGGGCTTTACCAAAAGTTCTAATATCCAGAATACCCCAACCCCCTAGCTCTTTAGGAAGAGTAATATTTTTGAGGCTAGTCAAATGATATTTTATTTTCTCCCTGCAGCCTCCCCATATGAAGTTTGCCATGAGTCGGTTCAACATAGAGATAACTCCTGAGGGAATATAGAGCAGATGGCCCCAATATACTGTCACTTGGGCTAGCACCGATTGTGCCAGAACCACCCTGCCAGCCAAAGTGAGACATTTGTATTCCCACCCAACAACTCTTTTGTGGAAATGGTCCAAAATCTACATCCAATCAGATTTCTTATAATGCACATGTTTTAGATAAAAACCAAGATATTTAACCTTGTCCTTGATAGGATTCACCTTAATATTAAACAAGTCCTCCAGATATTGATTTAATACCGAATCCCCATCATCACAATAAAAAGAGGATTTTCCTTCATTGACAAGGATACCCGAAGCTCTCGATTTTAAAATCGCTGCTGCTGCTGTGCGCGCGCGCGCACCTGAGCTTACCTTCGCACCTGCCTGCTACAGCTCGAACGATCAGCATCATGGATCCTCCGGATCCGCCTGGTGGGGATCCGGAGCTACAACAAGCTTTCTCAAAACTGGTCAAATCTCTATCACAGCAAAGACCCAGACCAACAACAACCAAGTTTGTGAAGAAGCTAGATATTTTACAGGAAGTTCATTTGCCTCCGACCATTCCTCGCATGGCAGCCATTTCCTTAGCAGAGAAAGGTTTAATCGGGCAATTTACAGGACTATGGCCCTCGCCCAAAACAGTGCAAAGGTGGGTTGAACGAAACTGGGCAGACAAGATCCAAGGCAAAATATCCATCCGATTCTGTGGCAGAGGATATTTTACCTTTCACTTCGAAACTAAGGAGGACAAGGACCTAATCTTTAGAAACGGGCCTTACTTCATGGATTCCAGGGGTCTCTACCTCAACAAATGGACCTCGGATTTCGATCCAGAGCTAGATATACCAAGCGCAGTTCCAGTCTGGGTCAGGTTGCCCCATCTCCCTCTTCACTGTTGGGGCGATGATTCGGTCAAAGCAATAGGAAACGCGGTCGGAAAATACATAGATCGCAGCGAACCTAAAGACAATATGCAGGCCTGTGCGCGGATTTGTGTTGAAGTTGATCTGGGGCGTGGACTGCCGGAAGCAATCAAACTGAAAGTAGATGATTGGTGCCATATTCAGCAGCTGGACTACGAACAGATACCCTTCAAATGCAAGGTATGTCACGAATATGGACATTTTGCAAATAGATGCACTAAAATCATAAATGTAGAATCAGAAGAGCAAGAAGGGCAATGGGAAACTGTTAAAAGGAAAAAACATCTCCACCTTTGAAACCATCAAATTCTGAAGCCCCTGGGCCTCCCCTCTAGCACCCCATCCATCTTCCTTCATCCCACCAGCACCCTTCTTCTTCCTCTCAGCAGCCTCCTCCTCAACACCCCCCTTCATCCCCCTGACCTTCAGATCCTTCCATTCCTCCATCTTCTAATCCATTCACGGCCCTCTCTGAGGAAGAAACCGAGCCGGATCTTCCCCCCTCTGATCCACCTCTTCAACCCTCTCCCCCTCACATCTCTCAGCCCTCCCCTGACACCCCCTCCGCTAGGATCACCAGAAGTTCTTCAAAGGATCATGGAGCGCCCAGCGATATACCCAAAAAACACGGGCCTGGCAGAAAATCGGCTAAACAGCAGAGAGAAGAAAGTGCACAGAAAGACATTGCCATGGGATCTCAGACTCCTATAGAATCCTTCATTCTTGGACATTCGGATAAAGAAAACAATAACAAAGGTAAAGAGAGGCGAGCACCTCTCCATGCAACCGGTAAACCATGATGAAAATGCTATCCTGGAACAGTAGGGGATTAGGGCACCCCTCCAAGATAGCAGCCCTTAAGGAACTAATCCAAAGTGAAAAGCCTGAAATCGTCCTTATTCAAGAGACAAAGCAAGATCAATCCGAAATCAACAGAGTCATCAGCCAGCAAAAGCGTTACAGCGGTTGTGCCAGTGAAGCAAGAGGAGCCTCGGGTGGCATCCTAACAATGTGGGACAATAGCAAATGGAGCTGCAACTCCACCAAAATACACCAGAACTGGATCAGTGTTAATCTAGAAAGCAAGGAAGATGGAACAACGGTAAAAATATACAATATTTATTCTCCGAATCAATACAGAGAGAAAGAAGCGTGCTGGAACACTTTGGAAACAAATATAGAAGAAGACCAAGACAACAATCTCATTCTTGCAGGGGATTTAAATTTGGTTTTGCATGCCAATGAGAAAAGAGGGGGAAACTTCAGCCCAGACCCATTCAGAAACCGACTTGAGCACATTATACAGGAGCAAGATTTGGTTCATATAAAACCCAAGAATCGCAGGTACACCTGGAGCAATAGGCGACTAGGAGCTGGCAATATCATGGAGAGGCTTGACCGGTTCCTCATCAATATCGCATATCTGTCCTCCTTCTCTACCGGCCAGTCAAACATCCTCAACAACTCCGCCTCTGACCATTATCCAATAACGCTCACTCTGCACAGTCATTGTCAGCTTGGACCACTTCCTTTTAAATATTGTTCTCTCTGGAACCGAATCCCTGCAACAAGAGATGCGGTGTGGCAGGCTTGGACCCAACATGTGGAAGGCTCCCCGACATATATCTGGGAAACAAAATTGAAGCGAACTAGACAGGCTCTTAAAAACTGGGCAAAGACTAATTACCAGGAGCTTGAGTTGAGTAAAAAGAACATCAAGAAAGACCTTGAGGAAGTGCAGCAAAATATTGAAGTTTTTGGGCTCTCACAGCAAGCCAAAGAGAACGAAAAAAGACTTTATTCCCATCTGAGACAAACAATAATGGACGAAGAGACCAAATGGAGACTAAAGTCAAGACAGTTATGGCTGCACGAGGGAGATAAAAATACATCTTATTTCCATAAGCAGACTACTGTTAGAAAGGCTAGAAACACTGTGAGTACAATTAGAGATAGTGAGGGGAACAGCTACAACACCCAGGACTCCATAAAAGAAGCAGCCACCAATCACTTCAAAAATCTCCTGACAGAGGATAAAAGTGAGGAGGACTACTCAAGCTTACTTCAACACATGCCTAAAGCAGTCACCCAAGAAACGAACAGCAGGCTCACGCAAGAAGTAGAAGAAGAAGAAGTCCAAAAAGAAATCTAGAGTCTTCACCCAGACAAAGCTCCAGGACCTGATGGGTTTCCAATTAGTTTTTACAGAGAGTACTGGCAGATGATAAAAAAAGATCTCCTCAAGATGATACGCTGGGTTCTAAGGAAAGGCAAACTGGGGGGACACACTAACTCAACCTATCTAGCCTTAATTCCAAAAGAGAACAGGCCCTCCACCTTCTCAAGATTTCGACCCATATCCTTATGCAATTCAGCATACAAAATAATTACAAAAATTCTGTCATCAAGGCTCAAGCCTCACCTCTCCTCTTTGATTTCAGAAAACCAAGGGGGCTTTCTCCCCAATAGACACATAACTGATTCCATCCTTCTCGTGCAAGAGGCCATACACTCAAGCATAAGCCGAAAGGAGAAATGATTTGTCCTAAAGCTAGATCTTGCCAATGCCTTTGATAGGGTTAGACACACCTTTCTGTTTGCAGTGCTTCATAAAATGGGATTTGACCCCTCCTTCATTAATATGATCAAAGCCTGCATTTCGAATCCCTGGATCTCCCCTCTGATCAATGGTAGACCCTGTGCTGCTTTCCAATCTTCTCGAGGCCTTAGACAAGGTTGTCCCCTATCCCCCTACTTATTTATCCTCATGGCTGAGTCTCTTAGCAAAGCCTTGGATTTCAACCGAAGAATAGGTCTTATTACTGGCATCAAATTTGAGCAAGGCACAAAGAACATCAACCACTCCCAATTTGCAGATGATACCCTCTTGATGGGAGGAGCGTCCATCACTATTGCAAGGCGCTTCAAGAAGATATTAGATCAATTCATGGAATATTCAGGAGGGAAAGTTAATCAGGTAAAAAGTTGCATTTGTGGATGGAACGCATCAAATCATACCATCCACAGCATTGCCAACACTCTAGGAGTCTCATACAAGCTAAACTGGAGCCACTTCACATACCTAGGGATGTCGGTGAGTATGGGACCTCTGAAGGCCGACACATGGAATGAAATCCTTGAAAAAATAAAGAGAAAAATCCAACAATGGGGATCTATGTGGTTGAACCCAACAGGGCGCCTTGTACTTCTAAAATCCGGTCTGGCCTCTCTGCCCATCTATCGTTTCTCTCTGTACCAAGCTCCAATGGCCTTTCATCAAAAAATGGAAAGAGCTCTTAAGCACTTTCTCTGGCAAGGAGGAAAAACGGAAAAAAAAAAAAAAGTTCAATCTGGCCAGCTGGAAGAACGTCATTCAGCCTAATGAAAAAGGAGGACTTGGAATAAGATCTCCAAAACTGCTGAACTTAGCCCTTGGAGCTAAAATAATTTGGAGATTGATTTCAGGGGCCACAACATGGTGGAAGACGGTTCTAGAGGCTAAATATCTTAACAGCACAAGGCATCAACTCTTGGACACTAATATTCCCAATAGAGACAGCACAAAAATCCGGAAGCTCTGCAAGAAAGTCATACCCTTTATGACTCAAAACATCTCAAAGGTCCCAGGAGGGGGGAGTAGTATTAATATTTCCACTGACAGAATATTAGGACAACACCCTATTGGATCAAACATGGAGGTAATCCCTGCCATAAGTTGGCTTAATGACAGAGGTATATGGTGCTTAGCTCAAATATCGCAATGGGAAAATCATTCTCAAGCATGGGCAGGTTGGAAATTACCGGATTACCCCAGAGAGCTAGATACAAGCATCGCAGCTTTAAAGAACCTTCTGCACAGTAAAGCACCGACTCAAAGAGGCAAGCAAGATGGCTATCGATGGGACCCCATGGGAACTCAATACACGGCCAAAGTTGGGCATCATCATCTTTGCGACGGTACCTTTCCACAGGCCATATGGAGTCAATGGAAACTGGTTTGGAGAGCTGAAGCTCCTCCTAAAGTCAAATTCTTTTTCTGGCTTCTCCTGAAAGGGAAGATACTAACAGAAGAAAATTTAAAAAAAAGGGGCATTATGGGACCGTCCAGGTGCCCAAACTGCTGTCAATCAGAAGAAACAATACAACACCTGTTTATAGATTGCCAGGTAGCTGATGATTGCTGGAGACAGATGGCCTCAATCGGGGGAGTCACATGGGAACCAAAGGCAACCATTGCAGAAACCATCTATAATTGGAGGAAAAAATTGTCCATGGAAAGAAAAGAAGAGCAAATTGACGCAAAGGATATGGAATACTATACCTCTAACCCTTGTTGGCGCATCTGGCTAGCAAGAAACAGAAAAGTATTTCAAGATAAAGGATGCAATGCCAAAATCATGTGTCACAAGGCTAAGAATTTAGCGGTGGAGGCAATTATATCCCACACTCAAGGCAAGATCGAGGCCACCAATTACAGCATTGAAGAAAGAAATCTGATCAACTATGCCCAAGGAAATATAATCAGCACCTAGGCAACAAGACAAGGAAATCTACAATTGAAAGAGACAAGCAGCGTTTGGAAGCTGAGGCTCAAGGAAGAGGAATTCGCACTCTGGTTGAGCAATTGCAATAGGTTCTACATGTTCTTTGACGGCGCTTCAAAATCAAATCCAGGCCTAGCAGGTGCAGGGGGTCTTATCTGCAATGCCAACGGCGAGACAATTCTTCAATTCGAGTGGGGGCTAGGAGAACTATCCAATAATAGGGTAGAGGGATTGGCTTTGTACCAGGGACTCACCCAGCTGATCAAGATAGGAATTAAGAAAGTAATAGCCTTCGGTGATTCAGCAATCATCATTAGGCTCATGGCGCAAAGGCAGAGCACGCCAAACATCCTACTGCAGCAAATCAATTGTAGGAACCAGATCCTCCACGATTTGTTGGAGGAAGCCCGCTATTACCATATACTCCGTGGACTAAATAAAGAAGCTGACAAGTGCGCCAACAAGGCTTGTGAACGTTCCAAAGGCAATCTTAGCTGTAATAACATCTCATCCTTCCAACCGTTACCGTGAGAACTACGCAGCTAGTCAATGTTTGGGGAACTGTAGTTAACAGAACCTATGACTGCAGGCAAATCAACAGTGCAGGGGACAGCACAAGTATGGTTGAAAGGACTTGTATCAGAATCCAGATTAGGAAATCTACTCAGAGCATGGGAATCAGGCATCACGCAGAAGGAAATCACCCTAACAATCAGATCCTTGATCGAGGCCAAGATATGCATTGGACAGTGCGGAGGAGCATTGGGAAGCGCAGACCTCTCTCCCGCCATCACAGCATACCGCAAAAGTCTTTATATGTCTCGGTGTCAAGACTCATCTTCCCGTAGGAGAAATTTGTGTTCACAGTCACAAGAGTGGAACAGCTGCTGCACCTCTCCAAGCCTTTCGAGGCAGTCTCTTCAAGATCGAGGTTGACTCCCCAAGTGGTTTCTGCATCTATTCAAGCAGTTATAAGAGCGGAGCTACCTCTGCGCGAACGATGGCACTTACCAGTAGTAAGAAAAGAACTCAGAGGCACCGAGATAAGGAAGTGATTAGCGCATACAAATATTTTCCAGCCCCAATGGAGCGTCCAGAACAATGCTTTCATTGCAGGGATTTACAAGCGGAATTTGAAGAGGTGCGAGCACAACAGCAAGCCCTGGAGGATCAAGTCCGCAGTCTGGAAGCTAGACTTGAAGAACAGTGTAGAATTCTCCATGAGAAACACAGGGCTGAGATGAATCTCTTCTTACATAGATTTCATTCCTTGCATGAACAGTTTAGCAGTTTAAATAACAGATGCAACCATGCTGAAGAAAAGATATCCATCCTCAAGTTTATGATGGATAAAAAGTTCAAAGACGCAACATCCTCTTCTAGTGCAAAGCAAAACGAACTAGACCTAGACCCAGAAGGATCTACAGCAAGAAAGATAAGTCATATAGACATAGATTAGTTATGGTGTGTAGATGTAAATTTTGGGGCCTGCAGTATGTAAGAATCTACAGTAGTATAAGCAGTCTTAGAGGCAGGAAAACAAAAGTAAGAATCAAGGAAAGTAAATTTTTTGTAATTCCTTGGATTCATAATGCTCAGGAAGCATCATATGTATGGAAAACTGCCTCCTTTTTTTCAGATTAATATATAGCAACCGAACTTTGTCTCAAAAAAAAGGATACCCGAAGCTCTCTGGAAAGATATTAGTATGTTATGAATGCTTGTCCATGAAAGCCTACAGAGCTTTGCAAAAATCATTATATCATCAACAAAAAGGTTGTGGGAGATATGGATACCCCTACAGATCATCAAAGGTTTACATTGCTTATCCTTTATAGCCCTTCTAATATGCGAACTCAAAGAGTCCATTGCCAAAATGAGAGGAGAGGAGAAAGGGAACAACCCTGCCTAAGACCCCTCCCTGCCAAGATAAATTTTGTTGGAATCCCATTTATAAGGACAAAAAACTTAACATTTTCCACGCATGCCATAATCCAGCTCACACACTCATTTGTTAGGCCAATTTTACATAATATGCATCTGAGAAAGCCCCAGTCAAGACTATCATAAGCTTTTTTAAGATCTAATTGAAGAATAGCAGCATTCAACTTTCTAGTATGAAGAGAGTGTAAACTTTCCTGCGTGTTCGCCACCGCCTCTATTATGTCCCTGTTATGAAGAAAGCCATGATGTTTTGGAGAAATGAATACTGACAAGGTCCCACGAATTCTGTTAGCTATAATCTTGGATATGATTTTGTAAATTACATTGCATAGGGAAATAGGCCTAAAATCCAAGAAAACAAAAGGTTTTTTCTTCTTAGGAATGAGGGCAATATATGTAGAGGAGATATGCTAATGAATACTTCCCATTTGTCTTGACTCCTCCACTATTGCAAGAAGCTCTTTTTTCATCAAATCATAAAAATGGATTAAGAACTCAATCGGCCACCCATCTGGACCAGGGCTTTTGTCCTTTTTGAAAGATTTCATAACTGATAGAAGTTCCTCTTCAGACACAGGTTGCCATAATTTCTTATTTTTGCCTTCCTCAAACATAGAAGGGAAAAGGTCAATACCCCATAAGATATCCTCCATACTATAAGCCCCATTTCTTCTATAAGACTTTTCGAAAAAAGCCTCGACTTCCTTTGAAATCTCCTCTTGAGAGACCAACAGAGCTCCATCCTCACTCTTAACCTCCCATACTAAGTTTGTTTCCCTCTTGTTATTTGTAAATATGTGGTAAATTTTTTTGTTTTTATCTCCTTCCTTTAGCCAAAGAACTCTGCTCTTCAACCTCCATGATACTTCTTCAATAGCCAATAGTTTTTGTCTTTTTTTTCCAGCTCCATGACACGAGTTCGGACCTGAAAAGAGTATTCAAATCCATTTTTTACTTCCTCAGCTATCAAATCCAATTCTTTTTAAATCTCCCTCAAGGCTAATCTGTTCTATTTTTTCTTATTATTCTGCCATCATTTCACCTTCTCCTTTAGAGAGCGAAGATTATTAAGAAGAGCTTGTGATGGAGAATAATTCCCCCTGGGAAGGCCCGAAGACCAGGATTTTTTTACCAGATCAACGAACTCATTATATTCTAACCAAATTCTATTAAATTTGAAGAGTACCCCTTTCTCGAAGTTTCTTTTACCCCATTGTAGAGATATAGGCCTATGGTCGGAAATATAGCAATTTATAATATTGGAAACCAGCCTCCCCAGGCGATCCATTAATTTATCATTAATCATGAATCTATCAAGTCTTTTTGCTAGGTAGGAATTATCGATCCTGCCATTTTCCCACGTCGGGCCCATACTTTGTGGATGTACATCAGTCATGTTTTGTTGAAGTAAGGCCCCATTGATAAGACCAGATAAAGGATTGTTCTTTTTACCCCTTCCTCATACCTCATCATTAGACATGGTACAATTCAAGTCGCCACCAATGAGTAGAGAGTCAATCTCCATAATTTCAGAGGATAAAAATTTATTCCAAAATGGAAAGCGGTCCTTATAGGGAGCATACATGTTTAGTACATGAATGGGACCAGATAACCCCCAAATCTTTGCCAAAAGCAAGATAGCTGCAAAACATTGAAAATCTCTGGTTGATATCCATATAGGATTCCACAAAATTGCTAGTCCCCCCGATAAACCATGTGCATCAGTTGCCACCATATGCCATGAAGGAAGCATTTGCCTAAAATATATAATAGTAACATGAGCCGCATGCATAGTTTCCTGAATAAGAATAATATTGGATTGGGATGATAAGAATAATTCCTTAGGGCCAGAAATTTAAGGTTCGCCCCTAGACCTCTGATATTCATTGATATAATGTGAATCATGATGGACCAGCTTCAGTCTGACTTGCTCCAAGGGGGCCAATATCCGAAAGGTCAATAATAGGGATGTTAATTAGGGAGCAGTCCTTATTAGGATTTTCTCCCCTTCCACGGAAATGCCGAGAACCTTTATTCTGTTTTCTTCTGATTGTAATATTACAAGCCGAATTTGGACTGATGTGAGGGGAAGAAACCGAGCCTGGTTTATGGATAGTTAGAGGACATAGTTCCAAAGATTTATTTTTCAAAAGAAGATCCAGCTCACTTCCCACAGAATTTGTAGGAGAGATAACTGGAGAATTTGGGGGAATTACAGATATACATGGATTTTTTCCTTTTAAATCTTGTGGATTTACCGAAGGATAGTAGCCTTTCCTTTTAGACAAATTGTTAACCAGGGAGGGAGAGGAAGATGGAACATATGTTATGTGTGAGGAAGAGGGAATATTTGCCAAAGGATGTGGACATGTAGCAGGCTGTGGGGCTTCCAGACATGAAAACGGTTCCAGAGGACATGACGGAATAGGAAATATTTTCTCTTTTCCATAAAAGGGAGATGGAAAATGATGAGAATTCATAGCAAGGGGAGAGAAATATGGGGAGGGGCCTCCAGCCTTCATAAGAGATGATCTGAGAGGAGAAGAAGATTTTGTCTTCCCTGAGGAAGAAGCCCTCAGACACGATTTTCTAAAGCCTCCAACAGCGTCTTCATTCTTGCCATTAGAAAAAATTGAAACATCCTTTTTACGAAATTCCTTTTCATTATATCTTCCCCGCCAGCTGAAAGGAAAATTTTCCTTCAAATGCTCAGTTTTGTGACAATTAGAACAGCGAAAAGGGATTCCCTAGAAATCTCTTCTTTGACTAATATTTAATTCCCCAATGTAATTCGATGTAATCCAAGCCACCCTCTTGTCCTTTGCCCTCTTTTGATAGTTAACATTAAATTATCATTTTCTAAGTAAAATGTTTTATAATTATTATTTTAACTTTGAAATATATGAATAATATTAGGAAAAAAATCACAATCTGAAAGTAAAAAAATAAAGAATAAAAAGTTAAAATATTAATTTGTTATAATAAAATTGCTTTTTATAAATTTTTATAAATAAGAAATAATGTAGCTATTAATTCAATTCATAAGTTTGTTTGGTTTTTTTTTTGGTAATTCGGTGGAGTTATTAGTGGCTATCATGATAGATTAATTCCTTTAAAAGGGGCTTTTATCTTTAACATTGTTATTTCATGTTGGATTTGCAAGGAAGCAACTCTGGATCCAACAACCTCTAAAGACTCTGGCCCTTATGTCATTGCAGAAGTGGGAATTGAGTCATTGCTCTTCCCCATGTCTCATATGTCCGAAGTAGGACTAGAGTTTGATGTTTCATAAAATGTTTTTTTGGCATTTCAAAAAGTATTTGACAGTGGTGAAAATTTTTGAAAACATAAATGACATGTAAGTATTTAAGTTGTCAGTGATAAATTCTAAAGAGTGATTTAAACATGGATTAATTTGGACAATTTGCTTAGTTGTAACATTTATTTTTTATTTATATCTCTTAAAAATGAGAATTTTATAGACACAAAAAGGAATACAGAGAAAGATTAGAATGATGATATTCTCTATTTGAAGACGGTTCACATACATTTCACTTTAAAAATAAAACTGTGTTATAGAACTAAATTAGCGTTCTTCTAAGATAACTCCTTGCAAGCCTATTTCATGCTCACTTCACACTTAAAATTTATATAAACATAAAGTGACATGCATGAAAACACTTAATAAACAACATAAATTTGAAATTCCAAACCTGGTCTAAAGGCCACTCCCACGGAACCTGTCTCTATGGTGAAAGCAAGTTTGCTCATCTCTTGAGTGCACTGTTCAAACGTGAGTGACCTTTGCGAACTTTGAATTTCATGGTATAAATAGTGGTTCACAACTATTGTGATGACCTTTTTGTTAGGACGTTGTCTATCGAGGTGTCAATTTTGCCCAGACGACGAAAAATCGTCGGAATCTGGTCATTTTTTCCAAAAAATGGACATTAGGAGTGCTTGAATCTTGTTTTTGATAGTAGAAATGGATTCAACAATATCAAAAACCCCTGGGGCACCCAAAATATTGAAACTTGGTTCACATTCTCTACCCATGAAATTCGTATGCAGAGATTGCATATAGCAGAGGTCGTATTGGTTGATTAACTACATAAATAATATAAAGTTGTTCACATTCTTTGCCAATGAAATATGTATGTCATTAACTACACAAACCACTTGTCATATTCATTGATGTTTGTTGCCTCATAAAGCCTTATTTTTATTTTATATGTTTTGGAGTGTTTTGGTATTTTTTTTGTCTAATTTACTTAAAATCTAGTTACAATTTATTGGAATCACAAATTTAAATTGTAAAACCTCCGAATTTGAATACTTCAATTTTTTTTTCAAAATAATAAAGCCATATATATCAAAACTAATTTGAACCAACAAATATCAAAATTTAACCCAATTTTTTATAAAATTCTCTTTCTAAAGAAATTCTTGTATAAATAATTAATTTATCTTTTTTATTCACGGATCTGAATTTAGGATCCATTATTTCGTCTCCTCACGTGGACATGGCGGAATTTTGAAAATGGCATTCACAAAATCTCAAAATTAGTTGTATTTGGATTATGTGTTTTCCTAGTTTTATTATTATAATAGGATTCACTACTTTGAAATTTTTACATGTTTGTTTTTTGTTCATAATATTGTGCTAAGCTTTGAATAGATAGTTTGATCTTTCTAAAGCGGATTTCCATAATTTATTTTTTGTTAAAATTTAATAAAAATTAAACTTTACACCATTAATACATCTATATTTTTATAAATTAAACTTTTAAATTTAAAATTAAATTAAAAAATATAAATTATCACTAAAATAAAAAATATATATTTAATATATAAATAATTATATAAAATATAAAAATAAATAATGTTTTTATTAGAATAAGGCATTATTACAATTTATTCATATTCATAATCATAATTTTTTATTCAAATGCTTTGTTAATATTGAATAAACATATAGAAAGCCACTTGAAACTGTAGTATCTTTATTTGATGTTTTGGTAGATCATTGAATATGGAAACTCAAAAATCTAATTTTGTTTTCAATGTTTTTATAAAAGAATATCTGAATAAATGTGGAATATTTTTAAATTCAGATAACTTTACCTATAATATTAAAAATCTTAAATGAAATTTTTTTTAAAGGAAATTGACTTTTCATAACCAAAAATCACAACAAAGCGGGGGGAGGCGGGGTCGGAGCAGCATGGGTCATTTTTGGCCCCGATGAAAAGATAGTTTCTCAATTCGCTTGGGGACTTAGAATAGCTACAAATAATCAAACATAATTCCTAGCCCTTTTGAAGGGATTAGAGATAGCCAAGGAACTCAAACTCTCCAAAATAAATGTTTTCATGGACTTTGTGCTTGCCATATGTCAGTTCACTAAAGGTAAGATGGCCATCAATATCAATTCCTCAACTTTCTGTCAAAGGATCCTTGCCTTAATCTCTTAGTTTGAACAAATGAACTTTTATCATGTGTGTAGATAATTAAAATCGATAGCTGACAAGCTTAACAAAAAGGGAGCCAATATGAATAAAATTGAAATTGAGTTGAATCAACATTTGAACTTCTCTCTGATCCCTTGACAATGTTGGGTATATTAAATTATCAAAAGATATGTCGGGAGAGAGCTTCATGTTCCTCTCTCCTCCCTAAGAATTCGATGGGCACTTCAAGGATTGATCAACTTTATTTCATTGTGGATCACTGTGCCCAATCTCAATTTGCTCTTCAGTCGACCCTTCCCCATCTCTGGCCTCAATTTTTCATGGATTGTCCCAGGTGTCAAATGCTTGCACACAAGTGGCCTCCCTTTTCGACTTCTCTCCTTTTTGAAAGTCATGTCTATTTATTTTTTCCTTAGGTTTGAGTTATTGCAAATCTCATCAGTTGCAGTGATCAGTGAAATTTGAATGAATATGAAGTTAATTCCCTTATCCTACTATGCTCTTTTGACTTTGTTTCTTTGTCCAAGCAAATTTTCTGCGGATATTTGAATCCTCTCATTGCAATATGGATCATGCCAAAGCCCGGGCTCTATCTATATATAGATCCTCATGGGTCCTCTGTTCTCATCTTGGCCTCCCTTGGTTCTCAAAATTGTTTATTGTGCTTTTGGTTGCTGGATCTTAGCCCCTCCTCTCTTCTTTTGCTCTGCTAGGTGGAATTTGTTAGGGAAAATTCTTCAGTGTCAAGTTGTAGAGCTCTGAAGAACATTAATGCATTAGTTGTGATGACAGAATGTTGGATGCATCCTAGGCCCTTCTTGCCTCAATCTATAAACTAGAAGATATGGTTGAGAGGCATAGGTACTCCTTCCACCTTTTCTTGGAGGCCAAGCCATTAGATCATCACGTTGAAATGGAATGTTCCTTGGATGGTTTGAGGGAGGAAATTCACTTACTCAACTCTCATGTGGAAACTTTGGAGGCCTCCTCCTCTCCTGTTGAAAGGGAAAATATTGGAGGTCCTAGCCTTGGGACTCTTATTGATCGTAAGAAGGTTCACTGCGCAAGAGGATATGAAGCAGGTGAATGTGGCTCATGGTGATCCCTATTGTGTGTCTTGGAGAAATTTTTTTCTTCTGTAGTCAGCTATTATCAACTCTCCCTATCAGCTATGATATTTTATAAATGTAGTTTCCTCCTTGGGTCTTTTTGCAGAGTATACAATGGTCGCCTTTTCTATCTAAATTTGTTAGCTAGCCCAAGAGGCAGTAAAATTTATGTTTACTTTGTTGAAGACTTTTTTTTGCATTAGAAATAAGATGTAGGGGTTGTGCACCCACTCCTAGATTTTATTAATATCGAAACACCTTTACTCATTTCGTTGAAAAAAAATAATAAAAAAAAAAACTAAAAACCACAATCAAAGGATGGAAAAAACATACCTTTAAATGTGTGTGTGTGTGTTGCAAAGAGAAAATGGTGACAAGAGATAATAACATCTTTATAAATTTTGTAACACCCTCCTCCCACATTTACCCAAGCTAACCGGTCCACCAGGGTAAACATGTGACGAAGATTTACTATGATATGATTCAACTCCCCAAGTACAAAGAAGGAAGTGGAATCAACAAACCAAAACCAAACTGACCTTCCTCAAGAGCTATAGAACCTCTATGAGCCAACCAACCCCTCCAGGTTTCCAACCCATGAGAGAACTTTCTTTTTTACTGAACTAAACCCCAAGTCGCTCCCACGACAAGCCCTACATGTGACTAAGACCCTCCAATCACTCCCACAACAAGGCCTCCATACGATTATGGCCTTTTCCAGGTAGTTTTTTGACCCTGAATTCTGAGCCACTTTTTCAAGTCCAGGACTCAGGCCTCTGCCCACAACTTCATGCAACTTCCATAAATGATAAATATTAAGATGATAAGGCCTCGAATGCAAAACTTGAACAATGACCTAACCTAAAAATGCCTAGCCATGACAACCATTTTGTCAAACACATCATGAAAATGTAATCTATAGGTCATATAAACACATCAGAGCATAGGGATTTCATACTTATCTGAGATTTGTCAAGAAGGATTGATGCCCTCTCATAATAGCTACAATATTGTCTATTAGGTCATATTCATTATTCATTCATTTACTAATCAAAACATGATGAGATCCATAACTCAATTTTTCATATACCATGCTTGTAACCAGCATATAACAAGCAAAATAACAATGATAGAATAACCATTATCATCAAATAATAAAAAACATATTTACAGGTAATACACGAGAGGAAAATATCTGTTATCAACATATGCAAAATGCAACCAAGCCAGGGGATTCCACGTACCACCTGACCATAGATTGACTTAACCAAATCTTTCGTTTAGCCAATCAACCTCATGCCATATTCCACGCATGAATGTGGGACTCACAACAAAACCAATTAAGGCTTCCCTAGGATTTACTATGTATCATGCCAAGGGATTCCTAGGCCCAAACAATAACCCATGGATTCCTCTGCATTTCTCCACCTAAATCATGAGGAATTTATCCATCTCCACCATCTAGGCTCTACTATGTATCTTGCCATCACGGATCAAGGGATTCCTAGGCCTAACGAGGGTATGTGCCTCTAGGATGGATGCCTACAAATTTCTCCACCTAAACCGTGAGGAATTTATCCATATCCACCATCTAGGCTTTAACGTGTATCCCTCCATTACCAATCAAGGGATTCCTAGTCCCAACAAGAGTATACACCTCTAGGATTTACCGTGTATCCCACCATTACTGGTCAAGGGGCTCCTATACCCAACAAGGGTATTCACAACCAGACTTTACCATGTATCCCACCATTACCGATCAAGGGATTCCTAGGCCTTGTAGTTTTCCCTGAGACCACCCCACTCAGTTTCGAAACTATCTGGAAATCCATCTCAACCAAGGAAGAGAGACCCCATCACACCGTGGCTACCCATAAATGACAAGGCAAGGTTGAAAACCACTATCACACTTGGAAAAAACCATTCCAATGACAACAAGAGAACCAAATACATGCATACATGTACCATGCATTCCAAAACTAGCAAGGAAATCATACATGCAAATCAATACCTACAAGTAATCTTGTTGTAGTTGCTTGATCCTTCCATTCCTTGCCTGATCTTTTCTTCCCTTTGCCTTTTTTGTCCTTCCTTTTCTTTCCTTGATCCAACACTATAGTGCTCCAAGAATGCTCTAAGTGTCTAAGAGTGTGAGAGAGAGAGAGAGAGAGAGAGAGAGAGAGAGAGAGAGAGAAAGCTCCAAAATTGAACTGAAAAAAAGGTTAACAACTAATCCTCAAAAGCCTTTTTGTGGATCAAGCCTCTATTTTCTTCATTTTGCATTATTTTCCTTCATTTTCCTCACCACGTGCAACCTGTGACCTTTCACATCCCTTTTCTCCTAATTTCCATTATTTCCATAAATAAATGTGCCAAAAATGCCTTTTTGCCTTTCCAAACCCTTAGCCATTGCATTTGCCAATTTGCTTAGCCATAAACAACCAAATGAACACCCCCTAAGATGTCTTGCCCATCATTTAGCTTGGAATAAGTGTCCCATTAATGGTGGTTATTGTTTTTAACTTTTATTACATGGAATTTTCACCAGGGATGTTACAGAACCCTCCCCCTTGGGGGACACCATCCTCGGTGTTCAATCACACATATACCTTGGCAAACTGCTGGAGAAGACATACTACTCATGGAGCTTTATAACACAACACGATGCAGTATTTACAATCAAAGATATGCTAAAGATAAAAACATCATAACAACATGAAAACATACCACATAGTGGAGCTCTATAATACAACTCATTACTATATTTACAATGATCATCCTGCTTAATTAATTATTTACCTCGTCTTATCTGTGCACATGAAACTACACATGCAGTCTCATCCCTATCAGTCTTTCATTTATACTTATTTTGATCAGGTATAAAACAAACTCTCCAAATTTTTTCTAACTTGGTGATGCATATAATAACATAACCGACTTCTATACAAAGTTTACATAACAACTACTCTAACATAACAGTAAGGTTCCAAAGCTATGTTACGTGCATTATAACAGTACTCACAGAGATCATTACTGATTCAGTAAACTAACCTTACATTCTATTACATAAAAATTAAAATATACTTAAGTCTATAGACTGCATAATGAAAAAATAACCAAATAACAGAATAAATAAATCTCTAACCAACAAGTCGATATAGAAATTGTGTTAGACACCACAGTGATCCACCCAACCATGGACCAACCTTTGATCCCCCCTGAGCTAAGATGAATTTTTTGAAACTCAGTAACCTCTACTGATTCCCAATAATTTTCTTTTAACATTATTCTTCCCATAGATTTCCTTGGAAGCGTCCTGCCTTCTAGGGATCTGTTTCCCCTATCACCTAGAATTTTCTTTAGTTTTTTCCAAAAAATCTTGTTTTTGTCTCCTGCAACGATTTTCTCTGTATTTATCTCCCATTTGAGTTACATATAGTATATATAATATATATATATATTATTCATAACATATATTAGAAATTTTAATCAAAATCTGATTAACTTTCAGATTTGGGCAAGCATGGTTTTACAATGCTTTGTCTCCATAATCCTAATTTAAATTTATAAATTTATTCATTTATTACATCAATTCTTCTTGATGATCAATTCATCACAGTTCATTAGTCAAACATAATGATAATAATCGCATATAACAATAAATTGTTTCTATAATAACAAGGGTCTTACATCTTCCCCCTCTCGAAAATAACACCATCCTCGATGTTTAACATCACTTGCCTTCACTAAAATGGCATTGTGTACACTTCCTTCATAAGATCTTTTCATTCCCAGGTTGCCTCCTCAGCCATAAAGTGCCTCTACTGTACCTTAACCTAAGCGACGACTTGATTCCGAAGTAGAGTTTCCTTCCACTCTAAGATGCGAAGGGGCTTTGGCAGGAAATCTCCTTCGGGTTCCACATGTAACACATTCTAGTTAATCACATGAGAGTTGTCATGTACCTACTTTTTTAATAAGGATGCATGAAATACATTATGAACTTTAACATGACCAGGTAGAGCCAATTGGTATGATACTAGACCCACTCGGTCCAAAATTTCAAATTGCCTGCAGAATTGTGCTGTTGATTTAGCACAACTTCCTATTATGAGAGTACTTCTCTAAGGTTTAACCCTCAGATATACATGCTCTCCAACGTTGAACTCTTTGTGTTTCCTTGTTTTGTTTGCATAGCTCTTTTGTCGATCTTGGGTTGTTTTAATATTATGTTGAATTTTTCACACTGTTTGCTCCATTTTGTACAAAACCTTCAGCCCAAGAATCAACCTATCCTCAGGTTGGCTCCAACAGAGTGGTGTATGTCATTTTTCACCATACAGGGCTTCAAAGGGGCTGATTTTGATAGATGTTTGATAGTTGTTGTTGTAGGAAAACTCAACTAGATGCAAAAGATATTCCCACTTTGTGGGCATATCCATCACATACATCCAGAGCAGATCCTCGAAAATATGATTAGTTTTATCCTTTTGTTTGTCCGTCTAAAGGTGGTATGCAGTACTAAAATTCAACTTAGTTCCCAACCCCCCAAACAAGGCCTTCCAAAAGTTGGAGGTAAATTTCACATCCCTATCTAAAACTGTCATTTTGGCATGCCATGGAGTTTGAAAATGTCTTTCATGAAAATATTAGCAACTTGTGTAATCCCAAAGGTAGACTGTACTATTATAAAGTGTGATGCTTTAGTCAGTGTGTCTGCCACTACCATAATGGAGTCATGATGATACTTGGTCCTTGGCAACCCGGTTATAAAATCTAGGGAGATCACCTCCCACTTCCATTCTGGAATGGGTAGTAGATTCAGTAATCCTGTCAGATGTTGGTGCTCCACTTTCACTTGTTGACACTCCCGACATTTTGCTAAATAATATGATAACTACGTCTTCATACCTGGCCAAAAAAGCTGTTTCCTTAAGGTTGTTATCATTTTTTGGTATCCTAGGCGACCAACATATGGTCTCTTGTGGTGCTCATCCAAAATCATTTGTCTCAGTACTGCCACATTGGGAATATACAACCTTTCATGATAAGTAATTAGACCCTTCAGGTTTAAAGCATACCCTAAAATTTCTTCCTGTTGCATTTTCAACTGCATTTCTTGATACTGAGGGTCTTGTTGCACCGCTAACTACACATGTTCTTCAAAATCTCCCTTTATGATACTTCCTGCACTTGCTACCGAGAAATGTGCATGCATACTTAGTACATCAACAATCTTGTTTTATTTTCCCTTAATATCCTTTATTTCAAATTCATATTCACTAAGGAACACTAACCATCTTGCATGTCTTGCATTTAGATTAGGATGACTAAAGGAATACTTTAGGATGATATGGTTAGTTACCAAAACAATTTTTTTCCCCAATAGGTAATGCCTCCACATTTTCAAGGCATGTATTACAACAACTAGTTCTAGGTCATATACAACATAATTTTGTTCATTTTTTTTCATTTTTCTTGACTCATAAGCTACGACAACATTTTCTTGCAGTAGCACACCCCCCAATCCTTCTAAACAAGCAAATGTGCACACGGAAAACTCCTTATTTGGATCTTCTATCTTTAAAATAGGAGTTGTTGTCAGCATTTGCTTCAGTTTGTTGAAGCTCTCATGGAATTTGTCCGTCCATTCAAACTTTACTCCCTTCTTCTCTTGGGAGGTAATGGGGTAAGCTAGTTGTGAAAACCCCTCCACAAATCTCCAGTAGTACCCAAAAATCCCCATAAAGGAGTGAACTGATGATACATCTTTTGGTATTGGCCAATTCATAATGGCTTTAACTTTCTTAGGGTCCACTGCCAATCCTTCTTTGGAGATAATATGTCCCAAATACCGAATTTTGGGTTTGTAAAACTCACACTTACTGATTTTCGCATAAAGATGATGCTTCCTTAATGTTTGTAACACCAATATGAGATGCTCTTGGTGTTCTTCTTCTTTTTTAGAGTACATTAGGATGTCATCAATGAAAACTAATATAATTCAGTCAAGATATTTGTGGAGCACACTATTCATTAGACACATGAAGGTTGCAGGTGCATTGGTGAGACTGAAAAGTAGCACCACAAATTCATAATGACCATACTGAGTTATAAAATTTGTTTTATGAATATCCTCCTCTTTTGTGCTTAAATAATGATAACTAATTCAAAAATCAATCTTTGAAAAAATAGTTCCCCCCCTCACTTGGTCAAACATATCATCAATTCAAGGGAGGGGATATCTGTTTTTAATGGTTAATTTATTTAGTTGATGATAATCAATGCACATTTTGAATGTGCCATATTTCTTTTTAACAATCAATATTGTTCCCCCCCATGGTGAAACACTGGGCTTGATATAGCCTGTATGCAATAGTTCTTGTAACTACATCTTTAATTCTACTAGTTTCGAAGTACTCATTCGATATGGAGCTCTAGACACAGGGCCAACATCTATGTCCCTATGTGGGGTTAATCTAGGTATTTATTCTAGAAACACATCTAGAAATTCTTGAATGACGGTAGGGTATCTAGACTTCCTTTTTCTGTTAGCTGATCATTGGTTTCCACTTGCACTAGGTACAGTTGGCATCCTTTTCTGGCACTTATTTTTAGCTACAAAGCTGAAATTTGTCAGGCTGACACTAGTTTTGGCTTTCTCTTAATTATCCCGGTGTGTCCATTTTGATTAACACATGTAACCTTTTTTTGTAGACAGTTTATAAAAACTACTTGCTTTTCTAGCCAGTCCATGCCTAGTTAAAGATCATAAGATCCTAAAGGAAGGATATTTAAATTTTCTACTGTAGGATACCCATTAAATTCAATAGACATTGTTTTACTTGACTAGTTGCCTTCCTTTTGGTCTCGGTTACTAACTAGAACAACCACACATTTATGATTTTTTTTTCTTTCGATTTACACTTTTCCATAATTTGGGGGCTAATATAGCTTAAACTAGCTCCCGGATAAATTAAAATAGACACAGGTTGGTTTAGTATAGTACCTTCAATTTCAAGCATAGTAGATTGCTGCTCATCTTGTCTGTCCTCCAAGGCTATGTTGATTCTAGGAATATTTTGAGCAATGTCATTCACGGTAGTTGCCTCATGAACAACCTGAATGTTTTGGACAGACCTGGGGTTATGCAGGTTGTCCCTTGGTAAATGTGGCTCTCTGCAGCCCCAACATTTCAATGGTTCCCTTTCTTTTACACTGTTGTATTTCTTGTTGTTTAGTTCTGTGGTTTTTGAACCCATATATGATTGTGTAGGGGGTGAATTTCCTTTGGTAAATTTCTTCCTATGATGATCCTTACCAAAATTCTCAAGATAGTAAGGTTTTTGTCTTTTCATGCTGCCTCCCACCTTGGCACTTTCTTTACTTTTCCACAATTTACCACTTTCACTTTTAATCCTAAATTGCTGATTACATAATCTAGCCTTCCTCACTAGTTCATCCATAGTCTTCAAATTATCAAACTCAATTCTCTCCTTGTATGAAGCTGGTAAATAGTTTAAGAATCATTTATTTTGACCTTCTCCTCCTTAATGTATGGCATATACTGCAACAAGTTTGTAAATAGCCACAAACTCATTCGTAATCATTTGTCCCAACCTTAATTCATGAAATTCCTTAGCCCGGTCATCGTAGTAGTGCTCACTAAGATACCGTGACTTGAATTGTTTCTAGAATTCTTCCTAAGAAACTGTCTTTTCTTCTAGCGGTTGCACACTTTTCACCTCCTCTGACCAGAGGGTAGCTTTGAAATGCAACATAAACATAACTAGATGTACTTTTAGTTTAATCTCGTACTCATACACCAAAAAATACTTAATCATGTGCAGCAACCACACCTATGCATCCTTGTCTCTTTCCCCATCAAAAGTAGGGGGTTTGATCTTCCTAAACTCCTCTTGTAATTCCATTTTCTTCTTTCTCCTATGTGATTTTGGGGAGCTACAAATCAACCCTTCTCCACTTCCGTATTTTTTGGACTCCGTCGCACTCTTTTTTCTCTTTAATCCTTCCTGATCTACACTTTTGTGGATGGATTTCTCGGTCAAATCTCAAATCAGATTTTCCTGCTCTTCACTCGCTTTAAGTAGCCACTCATTGCTATTCCGAAGCTACACTAATTCATGTTGCAAATTCCTTACCATATCCATGAGTTGGGAAGGTAATGAAGTACTACCCTCCCCCAGCTCCACATATAAATATTCCCCGCCAATAATAGCTGGAGGAGAGTTTTCCATTATTGCATAGTACTCTGCTTCACCTTAGTGCCCTACGAACTAGACCAACTAATATCAATAATTTACATTTACTACTAGCCCTGCGCATTTAGTAATTAGTGGTGGTGCCTTTTCTCAAGCCCGGTGCAATAATAGGGCTCAAATACCATTTGTCATATACCAACCTTCACTTCAAAAAAAATATAAAAAATTAGTTAATACATGTGTGATAATTCCTAATTGTAACACTATTGGAAATTATTACTTATTGTATTCCTTTGATATTTTCTTTTATATATTTCACCATGTCATTAATCCTCTCATGATGTATTTATATTTCACATTTCCTAGCATTTGTATTTGGTTATAACCATGACACAACTACATCTAAAGTCTATGCATGAAGTTAGTATTATGCTTGTGTTTATTCCTTTTGTTGAATTAAAATCATGACCTATCTACTGATACTTTGTGTCAATCTACAACAAAGGGTTAACAATGTCATTATTTCATTGCAGTGTAACCCTCCCCCTCCTCACACGATTTGTCACCTGATTACCTCAATCATTGAGCCCTTTTCATTACATTTGTGTTTCATGTACCCATAGGTGATTGCATTAATACACTAGGTTATATTAGGTTGGGGTGTTGTCATGCCTATCACACGACCTAGACTTAATGATGCTCAATATGATATTATCCCACGTGCCTTACTTGGAACTCACTCTGCATTACAATTGTCCTTCATTATACACCTCCTCCTATCGACTTGTTACGAGTGCCTTAGCCCACGTGAACCAATACTAGGGCACATGGCCTCCATCCCTGTTGAGGTGATGGGACTTTAACAGCCCAGATCTATGGTCTCACATCTATGGTGTCCCTTGTAATGCTCAAACCCTATCTTTCCACCTTGTTCATTATGCCCTCATTTGGCTTGATGCTCTATTTCTAGAGTTGAGAGCTTCGCTACTCGGGTCTGTGTCAAAAAACTCATTCTTTGTCCACCGATTATGGTTGTTTTCACATTGTCCACCCTCTATTGTTGTTGTCATCGACTACAGTCAAATCCATACCTAGTCATGGTGTTTTTTCCCTTTTAGCTGGGAAATTAGCGACCCGCCCAACCGATCATTGGTACCTGTTCATCCTTACCAAAGCGAGACCAACATAGAAAACAAAGAGAATCTATAGGTCCTTCTCTCTCGTACAGGTAAACCCTTAAATTTTTAGGCCTATGTTTATATGTTAATATCCATGTATAAGGATCAATCACTCTTTGTTTGTGTATAGATCTAGGGTATGAGTCACTTTAAAGGACAATGTGGAGATTTAGGACTCCCACTCGCAACCACTTTTGTTACTCTAAAACCATAGTAAGTTCTCCCCTCTCCATCCACGAATTTGTGTGGTAATTAATTCTTGCACATACCCACAAGTTTTTTCTTCACATTGGTGGTTTTCCTATTCCCTCTGCTGTGTAGGTTCAACCATCTCCAGATAATCTTTGTCGAGTGCCCATTATACAGATCTAGATATACTTCCTA
This sequence comes from Pinus taeda, assembly GCA_000404065.3. Classification (NCBI taxonomy): domain Eukaryota; kingdom Viridiplantae; phylum Streptophyta; class Pinopsida; order Pinales; family Pinaceae; genus Pinus; species Pinus taeda. The sequence continues at coordinate 72,466 of APFE030898239.1, forward strand.
AATTTTTGTTATTGTGGCTAAGGGTTTGCTTCTTATTAGTTATATATGGTCATGCTTATTACTTTCTAACTCCTTTGTCCTTGTTTTTGAACTAGTGTAAGTACTCCACCATTCCTTCCCCAAACCAATGGGAAGTTTATCATGTTTACTCGCATAGTGATATGGCGCTTGACTCCCTCCAGGTTGGTTCCTTTGCATGAATCCCCCTTTCATTGGGATGCCTTACTACCAATTGGAAATTTGGGATTGATGTTTTTATTACGGTTATTGGTTTCCTTATGGTTTTTAAAAATTTCAACACTAGGTGCACTCCTAGATCTTTGATTTGTCTATTGTTCAGACACCATTAGTATTATACCCTATTTCAAGGGTCTTTCGACTTCTCTATTGCATTTTTAATTTAAACAAGCATCCTATAATAAGGCTAAAGTTTGTAAAGAACTTGTTATTAAATGTCAATTGTTTGTTTTTGTTTTCCTTTGGCACCACTATAAAATCCTCACTTATGGATGTACCATTTCCTAATTCATGTATAAGAGAAGGTGACAGTATTATGGCATTATGATTAGATTTACATGACTCGGAGCGAAATTTACCTCTGTTCTATTTATATCTATTGTCAAGTACTTCTGGATCACATTTACGTTGAAGTTAACAGTGTCAAATTATTTTGCTTATCATTTAGTTATAAGGGAAACTACTTTTGTAGGCTAGTTTGCATTCTCCACTCTTTTTGTGGTTCTTTTTGAGCAATTATATTGGTTAAAATGCACACCTATGGTAAAGAAAGTATTTGTCTGGCTACGAGAGAAATATTTGAATAATTGCTTAACAAATAGTTAACTAGTTGCAATAACTCTTAATTTAGCGTACATAATTTGTTTCAATGTTTTTCGTTGCAACAAACAGTTTTGTTGAATATTCCCAATTCTAGGTGTTTTTAATAGTTTTACAAAGTGTGTTTAATCTGAACATTCCCAAAGTTCTGGGGTTCTATAGTAATCTCTCAATGAATGTTTCATGATAGTTTTTCAACACTTCTAGGCGTCTCCATTCATTTTATTTGTTGTTTCTTTGAGTAACTATGTAGGTTAAAACATAGGCATTTTATCAAGAAAATAATTGACTTGCTATTAAGGAATTGATAGGGTAGTTGCTTGAGGAATAATTTGACTGGTTGAGCAATAAATATTAGATGAAAATAAAGAAGCGGTTTAGAGTGTTTGTAATGAATACTTCACCCGAACTTCTTTGCAATTCCGTCATTTTAAGAAGATTCATAGAGAGTATATTCCACTGTATATTTCAACAACTCTATTTATTTTTTAGTGATTCTACAAAGAATGTGTTATTGAATAGTCCAACAATTTTAAGCATTCATTTTACTCCTTTCTTTCCTATCACTGTTTGATTGACATGTGACACAAATCTTCTATTGACATGGACTGGGATTCACTTATTACCCTATTTGGCGAGTTGTCTGTGACATAGTCATTGCACAACCTAATGCTATATTTACTTATTCCTAAAATGGTTGTCTCTTTGTAGCTGTAGACACAAGTGTTGTTTTCCCATGAAAACTCTATCCTGGAGTCATATGCTTCTAGCCATATCTTTCCCAAGACAATAATTACTCAGTGATTTGAACTCTACTATCTCATCTCATCGAGGAATCTCTCCTCAAATATCATCACAGTAAAGGATAACCCCCATTATTAATTATCTCCCTCATCTTATCTATGCACATGCAGTCTCATCGATATAATTCTTTGATATATACTTATTGTGATCAGGTATAAAAAAACTCTCCAATTTTTTTTCTAACTTGGTGGTGCATATAATAACAGAATTGACTATTATACAAAGTTTTCACAACAACTACTCTACCATAACAGTAAGGTTCCAAATCTATGTTACATGTATTATAGTGGTACTCACAGAGATCATTACCGATTCAGTAAACTAACCTTACATTCTGTTACATAAAAAATTAAAATATACTTAAGTCTGTAGACTACATAATGAAAAAATAACCAAATAGCATAGTAAATAAATCTCTAACCAACAAATCGATAGGGAAATTGTGTTGGAGACCACAATGATCCACCCAACCATGGACCAACCTATGATCCCCCCCCACCCTCGCCCACCCGAGCTAAGATGACTTTTCTGGAACTCAGTAACCTCTACTGATTCCCAATAATGTCTTTTTAACATTATTCTTCCCAC